>PVKB01006610.1:0-32767 GCA_004027205.1 Ctenodactylus gundi
TTTTTTTTTTTTTTTGAGACAGGGTCTCACTCTGTAGTCCAGGCTGATTCTGAACTCACTATGTAGCCCAGACTGGCACCTGTATTCTTTTAGGGCCTGAAAATTTTCACCCCAACCTGTCTTGAATCTTTGAGTTTTGTGTTGATAAATTTGCACATATTCTGATAGGTTTATCTTTATGGATTACTTGCTGTTTTCCTCTTAATTGCTTTGAATATTCTCTGTGTTGAATTTCTGGGACTTTTTTTTTTTTTTTACTATAAAGTGTTGTGGAGAGGTTCTTTACTGGTTGAGATTATTTAGCATCCTATATGCCTCTTTTATTTCAATATTTGATTATTTTCCCATATTTGGAAAATTTTCTGATATGATTCTGGTGAATACATTTTTAAAACCTTTTATGTTGTCTCTAGTTTTTTCCTTTACTTCTGTAATTTTGAGGAGAGTTTTGTTTCAGTCATTTGGTAGTTGCACCTGCTTCCTTGTTTCGTGGGCATCACTGAAGTCATGGAGCATTACACCAACCTTGTCATCAGGTCCTTGAACTGGCTTCTCAGGCTTCCAGTTCCCAAAATCCACAACAATATGATGTCCAAACAAAAAATGTCTGGGACTGTTCACAAAAACTCTTTATTGTCCACCCTTTTGCCAGTCAAACTTGGCTTCACAGTCAAATTCAAAACAAGCCACACACCCTGATAGGTGTCCTTAAATGCCCCTGTTCGGCTTGAAGCAGCTATGGATGTAATGACTCGGCCCTTTTGCCCATACATTGACATTGCTGGTCTATCAGGAAAGACAAAGATGTGGTCATCAAAGAGTTAAGTTATTAGATGCAGCTCTGCCCAGCAAGTGCTCAACAATCAAGTGGAAACTGACTCTTCTGGGGATGCATACATGTAGACTTCAGCAAGGCTGAATGGTGTTCACTTCCGGCTGTGTCATCACTTAAAAGCTTAAGTAACCAAGTTCTAAACCCTAACTATATATTTTGAAAAAAATTTTCTAAAAAAATTTTAAAACTTGATATATTTTCTTAAGTGGAAAAGATAATATTGATCTTAAAGACTTTAATAATGTTATGTCTTTTCAGTAAGCATGTTTTTGTTAACTTTAGGAAAAGAACTCCATTGTTATTTAATATAATTTGAATTTTTAAAACATATCTATATAGCTCCAGGTTTTAGACTGTTAAAACCCTAATTTAAACCTACTTAAACTACCTTTAAAAAGGAAAACATTTACATATTTCACTGTATTGACATTGATATTAAAAATGAAAAATTATGACTTCAGAGTAACTCCTATCTTAACTTACATATGGGATATCTAAATATTTTAGAATGATTATTTTTTATTTTTTTGAAGCAGGGTCTCTGTAGTCCAGGCTGATACTGAACTCACTATGTAGCTCATGCTAGCCTTGAACTCAATCCTTTTGCCTCAGCCTCCTGAGTGCTGAGATTATAGGTATGCACAACCCTCCCTGTTTAGATTGATTGCTTTTATCCAAATTGTACAAAAGCTGTTAGTCTCTAATGACAATAGATTCAAATCAAACTTTGCCTAAATGCTAGAGTCAAAAGGTGTCTTAGTAAAAATATAGGCATCAAATTAAAAAAAAATCTCTTAGAATGGGTTAAATTCACAGTATACATTACAAGAACAAATCTTTAAAAATCAGGCAGACTATTAGACTATTCCCAAGTTCATTAATAAAATAAACCTGAACTTTAACTCAGCAGGGATTATTAAAAATGTTAATACAGATAATATCTAAAGAGGCTACATATGTGTGTATGTGTGAATACCAGCACTTCTTAATATATGATTTTTAAAAATGAAAAAGTCTCAATTTTAAGATTGTGAAAGTTTCAAAATCCTAGATTTTAAGAGTCTGCTTTCTTTAATTAAGTCTTCAAGATATTTTGTAATACTATATATTTGTTCTTAAAATTTTTTTTTGAAATTTACATCTCGCATCTCTTTCCCTTCCCATCCTTTCATCACCCCTCCTCACTTTCCCTTTCCTTCTCCACAAAGTCCATCTTCCTACTTTCTTCCATATCTCTTACATTTTTTATGATTTGGTTTTCTCATATTAGAGGAACAACATGACATTTAACTTTCTGGGTATGATTCATTTCACTGATAATAATGGTCTCAATGTGCATCCATTTACCTACAAAATGACTCAAATTTGTGATTCTTTATGATAGAGTGATACTCCATTGTATGCAAACACCACATCCCATCCTCTTTATCAAATCATCTTTATTGGCTCCTTTCAAGATTAATCTATTATAATTTTTTTGGATTTTACTATATCTTTATTGAGATTCTTTAATATGGCCACATCTACCAGTCCAAGTCCACATAAGAAAAGAACTATAACAATGAAATTCACAATGTTAGAAAATGCGAGAAAGAAAAAGAGAGAAGTTAAATTTAAATTTCCTTAGCTGAGTACTGAAAGGTAAATGTACATTTAAAAGACGTTCAGGGGGTTGGTGGCCTTTCTCTGCTCTCTGCAACTATCTCTTGTGCCAGTTTCTTCCTATGATCTGTTTAAGAGTGGCCCTAAAACCCTGATGTGCTCTGATGAGCCTTCTTTTACTCTAAGTGGCTCAGGCTCTGGCTCTTTTTTTTTTTTTTTTTTTTAATGGCTTCTGCCTGTAGGCTCTAGGAGGCCTTTCTAGGGAAGGCTTGCAGTGCATTTGCAGTTTGCACTACTCATAGGCATGGTTTTGGAGGGTAAGGCTATCAGCTGCTGTTAATTTCCACTTCTCTTGGACCCTTGCTTACCTTGGTCGGAGGTTCTGGCTACAGGCTTTCCTCCATACTGGTGGATCAGGGTTGCTCTCAGTCAGCCCGAAGCTGCTTTCTGGGCTACTGTTTTCCTCTGCTTCCAATGTGCCTTTGAGATTTCTGACCTTTCTGTGGTGTCCTTTCAATTACATTTCAATTTTTTTTTCTGGGGCTCCCCTTCTTCTCCTCCTAAGTTGAGCAGCAGTTTATAATTATAATCTCAACTTTTTAAGTGCGTCCATGAGGAGACATTGCACTGCTGTCACTTGTCTGCCGTTTTGCCCAAAATTCTATAATATGTATGTATATGCTAAATGACTCTCATTGGCATCCCATCTTCCTCTCTATGAAAATTAACAAGATTTGCTTAAAAACACAAAACCTCTTTGTGTCCACCTCTGTATAATATTATATTTCTATTTGGTTTCTCTCCATAATGTGACTGTCCACTTACTTTCCCAAACTGGAATCTAGTACAGCCCCTAAAAAGTGAGACCGATAGATTTAAAAAACATTTAGACTTTAAAGGTCAATCTGTATCTAAAAGTACAGTTAGCCACCCCCCATGAGGTTATAGTCATTAACTCAAACTTGCCAAAAAAGAAAAAAAAAACCCTTAAAACTAAGTGATAATGAAGTATTCCAGATACTTCAAACATCAGGTATTTCATTGAGTACAAGCAGTTGTAAGTACAGGGGGAAGACCAGTCTGGTTAAAAAATATGATGGTACACGTAGAGGATTTTTTTGTTGGGTATTTTGTCTATTTCCTTCTATTGTTACCTTCCCATCATTAGGCCAGACTGTGTTCCTAATTATTTCAATTTTAGGTATTATAGTCCTATAATATATCACATGTGAATGTTATGTCAGATATAGAGGATGACAAATTAATAATAATAATGAGGCCTAGATTATGATGGCAAATAGATTGGGTGTAATCCAAGCACTCCTTCCTTAGTGGCTTTGTCAGCTATCCCTTTCTCTCTCCCGACCTTCCTGCCTACCAATCAGCCTATCTTCATTTGACCCTAAGGAAGGGCCTCCCTAGCAATGAAGGACATAAAATAGTGACCCCCCATGTACAAGATGTAATGCTTGGCCAATAGGGGGACACTGATAATTGAAGATCCCTGAAAATGGCCTCACTCACAGGAGACTATGAATTAGCTAATGGGATTCTGGAGAACCTATGGAAAGACTAGAATATTTTGCATAACCAGACTCTTGCCATATCTTGGCTCTTTTTCATAACCACATCTATTGTGTTCATCTATATTTAACTTAACATCCTGTGATAAATCTTTTGATATATAACATTTCTATAATCACTAAGTGACTCTTAAAATGCAAAACCAGTGTTCCTAGTTTTCCACCTGAGAGCTAAGAATGTTCTCAGATAACATCTGAGACCTAACAGATGTTAATCCCTATGCACCCAGGGACATGGCAAAACATCAAGCTGAGGCACGTCATTAAGGACACTGAGGACATCACGGAGCAGATGGGAGAAGCAAACAGATCACTGAGTTTCAAAGGGGCCATGAGGTGGGCCACACCACACACTGGACTTAGTTCCAGCGGTGTCAGAACTGCCCACTTCAGGAAACCTCACACGTGACAAGCCCAGCTTCTCTCTACAGTGGGCAGGGCCACCACCTCCAGGGATGCTCTGCCACTGAAGTATTGTCATATCTCTAAACAAATTTTTTAAAATGCAAGAAACGTGAGTTTCTACGTGTCTTCACATTAGCCTTGTCTTAACACCAGCTGTTAACAAGAGTAATAAAACTGTTTCAATGATAAATGCGCAGTGCACATTTATCTATGGATCCTGAAACTAATTAGAATTATTTTTAACCTTCTGAGGTTCAGTAGCATTTCACGATCAGTTTAGGGAATGTTGTGGTTTGGGTCTGGAGTGTCCCCCAAAAGCCTATGTACCTGTGGATGCTGTGTACTACTGGGAGGTGGGGCCTGGAAGGAAAGGAAGAGGTAGGTATTTGGGGCTTGACCTAGAGGGGCATGTGCTAGCTCCATCCTTCCTCTCTGAAGTGGCTGTGTTCTGCCATGTCATGAAGACTTTGGTTCATCTCTGGCTCTGTCATGTGTGTCCACCATCATGAGTCACCCATAAATAAATGGAGACCTTCTGAAACTGTGAACTAAAATAAATCTTTCCTACCTCAAGTTGTGGATATTGGGTTTTTAATCACAGGGATAAGAAATTAACTAAGAAATTTTTATTAGGAGTGGGGTCATTGCTGTGACTTTACCTGACAATGTGGTTTTGTTGCCTTTGGAACTGATTCGTGAGAGGAGTTTGGAAAGGTTTGAGGATGTTGGATGGAAAAGAATCAGAGTGCTCTAAGCTGAGTTTGATGGGAGATTCTGTTTGGAGCTCAGAAGACCAGAATGCTGATAAAGTGTCTTTTGAAAAGACCTGCTCAAGAAATTTCAGGTGGGAAGGACTGTATTGGCAAGTGGCCTAAAGACCATGCGTGCTGTGCTCTGGCAGAAAGTTTGTCAGCATTTTTCCCTTGTCCAAAAACTTCATCTAAAAGTGAGATTAAGGGTGGTGGACTACTTAATCTTGTAGAAAAAAATCTCAAACCAGTCCAATATTCAGGCTGTCACATGGCTACTGTTATGGCTGTCCATGTCCAGCAACTAGGGTAAATTCTGGTGAGGCATGAACTCCAAGGGGCTTGGGTGGTCCCACCCCTGTGGCATTGATGCTGACTGCAACCTCCATCTTCTCTCCTCTGGGCTGGATCCACTCACGGCCTGCTGAGTTTCTCAGCTGACAGTCCATACTCCTGGCTTCTCCAAGTTTTCGGCCTCTCCACTGGACCTTGGGCTTCTCCTTCACAATTTCACACATTGCCCTCCCAGGGACACACTGCTTGGCCTCCAAGGCCTTTCTCTGAAACCTGGGTGGAAGCCTCCATGAACCCACAACTCTTGGGCTCTGCAAGCTTATAAAGCTGGGACCGCATGGATGTCTCCAAGATCCGCCACTGGCTTGAGCAGGAATCTGGCTCCTTTGTGCCATGGATGCAGCAGATTCTGAGGGCCTGAACGGCGGAACTCCAGGGAGTTGGATTCCAGCAAACACTTCCCTCTTTGAACCTACAGGGAATCCTTGGGTACTCCTTACAGGACAAGATATTTTGCCTTTGCACCCTTTAATTGGTAAAGGGTGGGATCTTGTTCATTCTTGAGACACTGTGAAGGCCTTTTACTTACAGTCCTGATTCCAACTCCTTGGCTTCTGTTTAATGTTAGTTTCTTGAACAACCACTTGCTTTTCCACTCCTCACTGTAAGCTTTTTACATCTGTTCTCTCTGTCATTGTCTCCTGTCTTTCACTATAGAGCTGACTAAAAGCTGTAAACAGAAGTCTTGTAACAATTTGAGCATCAGTCTGCCTTAGATGTCTTCCACCAGAGTAAGAAGTCTATTGCCCTTAATCTCAGTTTTAGGTGAAGTCTCTGGATAAGGGCAAAATGCTGACAAAGTTTTTTCCAGAGCATAGAACATGTGAGTTTTAGGCCACTTTCCGATACAATCCGCCACCCCATCTGAAACTTCTTGAGCCTGGCCTTTCTGATCCACACTTCTATCAGCATTCTGGTCTTCTGAGCTCTGACCAGAATCTCCTATCAAGCTCAGCTCAGAGCACACCAAGACTTCTTCAGCTTGCATTCCCAAACTTTTCCAAATTCCTTCTGCATACTGGTTCCAAAGACTTCCAAGTCACATTGTCAGGTAAAGTGTAGCAATGACCCCACTCCTGGTACCAGTTTCTGTCTTAGTTACTTGATCATTGCTGTGACTCAGGATTCAACATCCACAAATTTGGGGGAGGAAAGGTTTATTTTAGCTCACAGTTTCAGAAGGTTACAGTCCATTCAGGGGCAGCCGGCAGCAAGGGAAATACACATGGCAGAGACAGAGGTGGAGGCAGCTTCTCAGGACATCACAAAAAGGAAGGCAAGTTGAGACTAGTCTTCCAAGGAAGTCAGGAAGCAGCTTATATATCCTTCCAGGTCTCCTTCCAGTGATCAGCCCCTCCTGGATCCAGATGTGGAAGGTGTGGTAAATCCCCACCACACACTGTTAATCCCAATTTACACCATGTTAATCCAATTTACATGCCTGTAGTCAACCTCTCCAGACTAGGCCCCAATCTCCCAACAGCAGATGGTTCCATAGACAATCTATAACATTTAAATACAAGAGACTTTTGGGGGACGTTCTGGATCCACACCACAATGGGAGGTAAACATAAATCTTTTGAGGGACAGAGGAAGAATGTGGTTTGGGTCTGGAGTGTCCCCCAAAAGCCTAGGTACAGATGTATATTGTGGACTATTGAGAGGCAGGACCTGACTGGAGGAAGCAGATGTTTGGGCCTGGAGAGATGTGTACTAGCTCCACCCTTCCTCTGTGACTTGGCTCTCTTCTGCTGTGCCATGAAGAGCTTTCGTTCAGCTCTGGCCATGTGTTTCCACCATTGTCAGCCTCCCCTAAATGAACTGAGACTCCGGAAACTGTGAGCTAAAATAAATCTTTCCTCCTTTAAATTGTGGTTGCTGGTTATATCCCAGCAATAAGAAAATAACTAAGACAGGGAAGGAGGACCATGGTAGAAAATGGAACCACTTCTACTTTAAGTGTATTATTTTTTAGAAAAAAAAATGGAAAGTCACAGATCAGAACTAGACAGTGTGACATCCATCCAATGGCTTCTTTTCATTGTGCGTGCATCCTTGCCCAGCTACTTCCTTGTTCTGGCCAGGACTGTGAATGTGTCAAGGAAACAAGGTTGCTCACGTGAAGCAGCCTTCAGGGAGGGAATTTCCACGCAGGAAGTGAAGACGCTATTTTGAAAATCTATTTTTATTAAAAACATGTATATCCAGAAAGGTATACAAACCATAATTATATTATCTAGTGGATTTTCACAAAGTTAGAAGAACTGAGGAAACCAGTTTAGCATGATTTCAGTTTAGAAGGCACTGGCAAACAGTGTCACTAAGTGGTTGTACAAATTTACACTCCCACACACCTTGCCTTTTAATACAAAATGTTAATTGTCATCATTGTCATGACCACTGTTACATTATTTTGTGGTTCAGTTTTGCTTCCCCTGATTTTTTAAAACTTCAATTCTCTTTTGGTATAAACAGTACTTTGTTTTCTCTTGTATTTTGCAATACTTTTAAGGATATAGAATTCTGTTTTTAATTTTACTAATAGTATAAAGTAACTCATAATCACGCTCATAAGTCTTTAATTATCAAAACAGCAATGAAGCAGTTACTTTGCCTCACTTTTTATGAAAGACAAAAGCTGTAGTGCTTTTACTTTTGTTCCTTTCTTTGATTCTTGTCTTCATAAAATTAATGTATCATAAATCTGATTACACAAAATGTAGCCTTATCATAAAGAGGATAACCTCTAGTGCTTGATATTAGCTAATATTAAATTGATCAAATGGCATGATGCCATTGACCTTGAATGTTGTTGTAAGATAAGCTGAATGAAAGTGCTGACCAATTACCACGAGGATCTTGTTCATTGAGTTACTGAGGCCTCCAAACAAGACAGTGCTCAGAGCTTAGAATTAAAAACTATGCTTCTCTTGGGTATGTGTTTTTTTTCTACCTTGTGAGCAACATATTTCTCTTTTTATAACCTTGACTCATAGAAAATTTAGAATATATGTTCCTTATATTTTAAAAAAACCAGCATTGAATGCATTTGGAAAGGAGATAAAATATGAATTTACATGACAAATCAAGGCTGTGTCGTTACCTCTGATGACAGAAGTCTGAGACTAGCAGATGCTTGGATACCTGTTATTAGAATTGTTTGAGAAGGAACTTTTTCAACATTTAAATAATTTACAAAACACAAATAAATTTATGGTTTTTTTTTTTAAAAAGAGTATATTTATGAAGCAAGATCGAACTTCCCAAGTAAAGCATGTGATCCAGAAATCATAAAGAAATGATTGCCAGATTTCATTCCCAAATTTAAAAAAAACACTTTTCTTCATTAAAAAACACCAAAAAACCAGAATGTAAAAAGTAGCAACAGAAGAGAGGACAGTAGTTTAAGCAAATGTCGTAGGCAGGATTAACAACCTTGAAATAGGTCTGAGGATGCAGGTCAGTGAAACAACATTTGTCTAACAGGCATGAGGCCCTGAGGTTGATTCACAGCACTTCAAACACCACCAAAAGACCCTCAGATGAGCAAGGGCTATTATCTATTTCTTCAACTGTAGTCTACAAATATATATAGTCTACAAATCTATTTTAACTGTAGTCTACAGTATGGAGACACACATACTGTGATATTATTGGTAAATATATTAAAATGAAAATTATTTCAATGTTGATTTTTGAGGGACATCCATTAATGGAAAACTAAGCATCTAATAAGAAAAATATGGCAGCTGTATATGTACTGACCTTAAAAGATGCCCCAAATATGTTATTAAGTAAAACAAAGGGTAAATTGTAGATTTTAGTCTTACTAACTCCTCACCATCTCCCCAAAAATCTTATACCCCTACTGTAGTATAAGTGTGTCTGGAAAAGCAGAGAATAACCTTGGGAAGGAAGAAGAATTGAGAATAGGGGGTTTTCCCTGGGAAAGGAACTGGAGCAGCAAACTGAACTTTTTCTTCTCAATCCATACCATTTCTTTCTTTCTTTCTTTCTTTCTTTCTTTCTTTCTTTCTTTCTTTCTCTTTCTTTCTTTATCTCATGAGGCTTTCATTAGTTGTTACTTTGATATATTTTCCAGTAACACTCAATCTCATTTGTTTCACACATACTTGAGATGGACAGAGAGTTATTTTTTAGTGTAGCAATAGTTGTCTCATTTTTTTACTTGTTTATGGTAGAAAAAATACATTACCATAAGAAGTGACAGATAACAAGCTACATTCCCTAATTAATGAAGTTACATGATCAGTTAAAGCTAAATATACCACTTTAAAAGAGACTTACTAGCAATATTTATTCAAAGGCTCAACATCAGAAAAACATAATATGGTGCACAGTAGGTTTGGTTTCTGTGGTTTGAAAAGTTTACATTAACGAGAGTGAGGCAATCATGGGTCACCTAGGTATACTTACAGACTGAGACTGCTTCATAGGACGAGAATGGTAATGTTGAATATCCAGTACTGATAACCACATCAGCCTTCAGGAAAAGATGGTGGGTTGCACACACAGGGTCATTGCTCTTTCCCGGGAAAGAGGGATCCTTCCGTGGGTCCCATTTTTATACTCTCCTGGCCCTTCCATATCTGGCCAAAGAAATGCCCACTAAAAGCCTCAACTCCCAGGGCTTTTCCCTGTATTCCAGATACCAGAAACTTCTAAATTTCCTGCTCCAACAATGCCAAGATCCTGTATAAGGGATAGGTGGACCTTTACATGAGGTTCATTGTCCCAGATACGGGCTCTGCTTTAAGTATGACCCCCAGGATGGAGCTGGGACACATGAGCTGGGGAAGTGGAAAAAGGTGCTACCACGAAGAAAAGCCAGCTATGGGGAGAACAGGTGGCTGGGTACAGGTAGGCCCAGGACTGGGAAATGTGGGTGTGCTGTGGGCCAAAGGCTTGGAGGTGGCTTTCTCAGGTGAAGAAGGCCAAGGTACACAAGAATTCTAAACACAAACTTGGTCCTCTGGTCATTGTGCAAGTATGTAAGTCAAACCAGTAATACAGAATGTGTTTTACTAACTTGATTTACAACTTAAAAAAAATATAGACACATACTGTGTATTCCTACAACTGTACTTGTTCCTTGGACTTCATCAACATGGAGACAGTCAGTTAAAGACTCAATCAACTAAATTGGAGGAGGATTTCCTGTTGGGGCCCGCAGGGCTCCGGAGCCTCAGCATTGCTGACCTCGGCCAAGTTCCTTTACCTTTTGACCATTTGGAATTCCAGGTGTTAGCAATCTTAGTCATGCACTGTTTTGACCTTTTGTGAGTGTTGTTTTGACCATTTGCGGTTCCAGGTTTTTTTTGTTTTCCATCAGGAGTGGAAACACGTGACTATTGACTAGTGGGAAGGCAAAGAGGGTATATAAGGGAAGATGTAAACAATAAAGCGTCTTTTGCAGCGTCCCTTCCAAGAGTCCAGTTTTCTTCAATCCGCACTCCCCCTCTCCTGTTCTCGTTGACTGACCGAGCGGGCTCAGTCATCTGGCGCCCAACGTGGGGCTCGAGCACGGGGGAATCAGTGACGGACACCGCCGGAGAGGAGCGCTCAGAAATAGGTAACAAATAGGTAAAAGAGGACAAATAGGTAAAAAGGGCGGTGACAAAATGGGACAAGAAATGTGGTTTATATGCATGATGATGTTGGCATGCTGGGGAGTTGGAATAGTGAAAAAAGGGTTGCAACAATTTTTAAATTTTATAAAAGTTTTGTGCCCGTGGTTCCCAGAGAAAGGAACTATGCGTTAAGATACTCAGGAAAAGCTTAGGGATAGTGTAAAAAGCTCTTATGCTACTGATGCCTTTAGTCCCTGGTCTTTGTATGAGGACCAGAAGTTGTTAAAAACAGGGGATGATAAGTCAGTAGCCCCTTCCGGCCCCTCAATTTCCTAAAAAAACAGAATTTTGACAGAGCAAGGAATCCTGGGAAATGCCTGCAGTAGTGCTGGGGAATGAAGCTAAAAAGATGCACCTGGAACAAAATAAGACCCAGTCTCAAACAACAAACCAAAAAGCAAACAGAAAAGAAGACGCAGCTTCAACTGATCCTGGGAGGGGGCTGATACGAGGATGCGCTATTGTGCCAGGAAGGTCATCGGAGACCTTGCAAATGTGGGGATGTAGGGTGGAAAAAATGGGACAGGAATCCACTAGCACGTGGAATAGTTCAAAATATTTTCTGGTTTCTGTTGTCATTTCTTATTGAAATCTGAGTTATTTTAAATGACATCTTAAATAACTCCAAGACTTTGGATATCTTCCAAGACTTTGAGTATTAAAAATTTTTAAAATGATTTCTAGCTTGGTTGCATCTTGTTGACACTTACGTTGTGGCTTGAATATGAAATCTTCCCTAGATGTCTCATGCATTTGGAAGGTGATTGAATCATGGGGGTTAATTGGGTCAAGTGGATTAATCCACTAACGATTTCCTGTTAGGAGGTGGAGTCTGGCTAGAGGCCCGAGTCGCTGGGGACGTGGCCTACATGGCTGTGTTTCCCTCACCGGCCCTGCCCTTCTTTCTCTCTTGGCTTCCTGGCTGTAGTGGCATGCACAGCTTTCTTGTTCCACCAGGCCCTTCTGCCATTGCTGGCCAGCCATGAGCACACTGAGACCTCTGAACTGTAAGCTAAAATAGACCTTTCCTCTCCTAAGTTGTGGGTGTTTAGTATTGTGTCCCCAGGATGAGAAAGTGACTAAGACACTTTTTAAAGCTGCCTATCCCGACATAACCTTCCTCTCTGTATTCTCCTTTTATGGTTTCCCATAGCGTGTACCTACTTTTAGACTATAGATTTTTAAAATTGCAGTCATCCAGTGGTATTTCTGGGGGATTCATTGCAGGCCTCCCTACTGACACCCAAATTCATGGCTGCCCTAACTCTTTCCTTAAAATGATGTATAATTTGCATACAGTCCAGCATATTCTTCCATGCATTTTAAATCAACTCTAGATTCCTTATAATACCTAGTACAAAGGAAATGCTGTAAGAAGAGTTCTTATACTGTACTTATTTAGGAATGATGACAAAGAAAAAAATCTGTGCATATTCAGTACGGATGCACTTTTTTCTACATATTTGCAATCTGGGTTTGACTGAATCAACAGGTGTGGGACCCATAGGCATGGAGAGCTGGCTTTTACTTATTTTCCTTCTTCTCCCCAAAACATAAGCTTTATTATATAAGCAATTTTTTGTCTGTTTTAGTCTCTGATAAATGTTCCCATTGCCTATATGATTTTTGGCATACAGTAGGATTTCAGTAATTGATCAATGAATCAAGTATATTGGTGCACACATTGAGGTTTGTGTCTTGTGGAACAGACACACACTAAAGGGGCACCAGTGGCTTTCAGTGTCATGTTGCTTGTTTATTAAAACCCATAGGACTTTCCTTTGCTCCTCTCAGAGGACTCCAGTTCCTTGTCCGTCCCCGCCAGGGGACACAGGCCTACCCATCGCGGCTGGAGAAATTCCCCAAGACGTGCATTCCTCCACGCTCACGCTGCGTTCTCTGTAGTCTCCATGGTGCCTCTGACCCAGCAGTGAGGTCAGAACTTCCTGCAGCCCATTCGCTCTTAGTCCACTTTGTGCCAAAGACTCTTAGTTAACTGACACTCAGGATCATTTCCTTGCCATTGTGTTTCAAGCATGAGTTCCACGTGAAGGACAAATGTCACTATGATTCAGGAGAGAGAGAGAGAGAGAGAGAACAAGAAAAGGCACACAGGTCCCATCAAATGTTTCACGTGTTGGACGTGGTCATGGTGGCATACTCATGCTCTGCCTTTTCCTATGATTTAGAACGACTTCCGAGGCCTCACGCGGGTATCTAAGCTCTCTGTGGAGGCACCTTGCTGTGTGCTCCCGTGGCCTGAGCTCTTAGGAGAATTCTGCGCTATGGCGAGGGCTCAAGTGTTGGCTGAGCAAACACAAAGAAGGAAGGAGTGGCAATATACTTTTATAGTCTGAATGAAGCTCACGTAGTGGGCTCTACTGGTCAAAGCTTCGTACTGACCGGCTCCTAGAGCGTGCTGGCAGGAGCTCGGCTTCTTCAGATGTTCTCCATGGTTTGATGGGAGAAGTGGTTCTGGGGAACACTGACTTAAAGGTTAGGCTGGGGCTAGGTTTGCCTGAGGGGATCAGTGTGCTCAGAGGGTGTGTGTGTGTGTGTGTGTGTGTGTGCGTGCGCGTGTGTGTGTGTGTTAATAGGGCTTAGTTGCCTATAACTAAGAATATAGGGAGAATTACAAAACAGGCATTGAATCAGGTTCTTATTTTTAATCATTCCCTCATTACTTTTGTGAACATTCCTACAAGCCCGGTGAGTGGAGCTCGAAGACCGACAGCTCCCCAGTACAGTAATACTTGCCACCTGCCCCAGATTGTTGCACTCACGGGCATTATTGCCATTTAACAATAAGTACAACTTGTGTTTAAGATCCTACAATCTTTTCTACTCTGTATCATTCCAATTTTAGTGTATGTGCTGCCGAAGCGAGCACAATCTTTTCTACTCTGAATCGGCTTCCAAGTCACTGAATGAGGCGGGAGGAAGCACAATTCTTGGTTCCGGATGATGTTAGGGAGCTGCTGGCTTTTCATAGAAAGGAGACAGAGGTGTGCTCCTGACATGAAGGTCAGGCTTGACCCTCAGGCTCACTCCAGGACTACCAGAGGTCAACACTGCTGGATTCCTTTTTTCCCCCACTTTTGCTGCAAATGGTCAGATAGGAATGTGAGGCTGTTCTAGGAGGTGAACAGAGAAAGTTTATGAAAGACACAGGGATGTGTCATACACTTCTCCTAGATGTCCTCTTAGTCGTATTAATGAGAAATGTATCATTGCACAAGTAACCGAGCCCCACTTTAGCAGGAGTTAGACTGTTAAGTCTTTCTGCTTCTTGTTCTCACTGTCCTGTTTGGATCTGGAATTTCCCCCACCGGCATCATGTACAGATGTTGTGGACTATCTACAGATTTTACATGCTGTTAGGATGTGGGCCTGGTCAGGAGGTGTTGATTACTGGGGGAGTGGTGAATCACTGGAGCCTGGAAGGATACACTGTTGCCCTGCCCCCTCATCAGCCCCTATGCCTCCCCTTGTGATGCTGTGAGTGGCTGTCCCCCACCGGACCCTTCTACCATCGCTGGCCACCCACGAATGGACTGAGATCTCTTAAAAATTGTGATCGAAAATAAGTTGTCGGAGCTGGGTATTGTGTCCTAGCAACAAAATGTAACTAAGACACCTTCTATCCCTGTTTCTTAATTTTTTGAACCATAATCTTCTCTCTGTTTTACTAGGAAGTGTTCCAATGTAGCCTATAGGATTGCACCATAGGTAACAGAGTTCTGACTTCACAGTGAACTGTTAGGTCAAATCCAGCGTGTGGAGGAAGTATTCTTTGAGCTCCTACTAGTGGCAAATATACTGTACTTATGTTATAAAATTAATTTCCTAGAAAACCAAAGGAAAACCAAAGAAAGCAAACAGAAAAGAGCAAGCAAATCATTATCTCTTTTTCCCCCCTTCCTTCTTTCCCTCTTCCTCTTCTTCCCCTTCCCACTTCTCCTTTTCTCTCTCTACCACAAGGTCATTTGAGAAAGAACAAGTTCCCAGGGGGTTGGTCCTCTATTTATTTCATCATATTTTTTGTGACTTCTTTTCCCCTCTTTACTTTCTCTTCTATGTTGTGGTCACTTATTAGGTGAACAATAATGCAATGGCATGACCAAATATGTAAGTTGCCCTTTCCTCCCCCACCTTGCCATTTTATTAATATGTGTGTGTGTGTGTGTGTGTGTGTGTGCGCACGCGCGCGCAATACATCATGTTTACAACGAACTTGAGTATTTTGTGCACATATGTATCACATCAACATTACAAGCCCTTCCCCTCCCCATTTTTGGCTCTCCCACACCCTCCCCATCCCCCCATAACTCCCACTACCAACCCGGTTGGTTCTATAGAATGCCTGTATTCTGGTTTACCAAATCAGAGACACCCTGTGATATTTAACATAATTATTCTTTTGTGTCTGACTCACTTCACCACCCAAATCATCATTCTGTAAATTGCCCTTTCCTAAACAGGTTATAACAAGATTCTGGACCAAGCTTGTGCTCAAAGGATTTAGTGATCATGGGTACAGTCTTTCCTGGGAATACTACAACCTACCATATTTGAAGAGATTTGAATTTCTCTTAAAGGAATTGTTTGGCCTCCACTCACTAGGTTTGCAGGGGTTGTCACAAAGGCAATGGGTAACATAAAAATGGAACATGGAACTCTTGGTACTAAATGTAACGGAGGCTACTCCTCAACCCTCAACCAAGCAAGTTGCTCTATTTTCTCTACAAAATAATGCTACGGTTTGGATGTGTATCCCCCAAATGTTTGTGTTCTGGAAACTTGGTTCCTAGTGTGAAAATGTTGAAAGATGGTGGGACCTTTAAGAGGTACAACTTAGTGCAATGTAAAGAAAAGGCTAATGTAGTTCTCACAGGATCCTGCTTAGTTCCTATGATGATTTATCTTGACTCTCAACTTTATTGGCTTGTGAAACACCTAAGAGATCAGTAAAACTCACATTCATGTGAGTCTCATTGGGTCATGACTTTGGGGACTATATCTGGTCCCTAGCCTCATCTTCTGGGGCTCTGTAATTTTCTGTCTCTGCTTCCTGGTGGTCATGATCTGAGCAGCTTAGCCCACTGCGCCCCTCCACCATGATGCTTCTGCCTGGAAGCCAGCCAACTGTGACTGAAGAAGCCTCTGGAGCTGTGAGCCGAGGTAAACCCTTCTTTATGCCAGGCATGTTGGGGATTTTGTCCCAGCAGTGGGAAGCCGACTCACACAGTGCCTGTGAGAGTGAGTTATTATAAAAGGGGCAAGCCTGACCTCTGAATCTCTCTGAGTTCCCATCTTACCATTTGATCTCTCCCCGTCCCGTACATACACTCCCACCATGGTACAACACGGCACGCTGTGATGCAGCCAAAGAGGCTCTCACCAGAGCTGAGCAGAAACTGGCACCAAAACAGTGAACCAAATAAATCTCTTTTCTGATAAAGTACCCAGCATCAGCTGTTTTGTTATAACATCAGAAAACAGACTGGACTCATGTCAACAGTGGTAGCTTTGGTTTGCCCCCAACTGTCCCATAATGGTTCTGTTCCCACTAATTGCCCACCCTGGCCTTGCTGTACTGACTTCACTACCTTCATACTCTCATGATGCATAGCAGAGGTCTTGCTACCAGATGCTTCACAGAGTTGTACTATTTCAAGAAAGAACACATTCAGTTTCCATCTGAGCCTTTGAAGAATTCCTTCAAGGAAAGGCGATAGGAAAGTGAAAGAATACGTGTTTCAGGTCTCAGTTTCTTAATTCCTTTTGAAATCTATTTGTTCGAGGCTTTCTCAAATGGGCAGGTAGCTTGGATTCTGCCTGAGCCAATTAGACACTGACACAATGTGCCAGGTTCTACAAGTGGACGTGATGCTGGAGTATGTAAAATCTAACAAGTTTTTCCTATGCTTTCATTTCCAAAACACTAGCTCAAAACCATGAAGCCTTGAGCAAGACTGTATACCAGTAAGGGAAGCACATGCTGCTCAGTGAAAAGAATGGACCTGTTGCTTGACTTACATCATTTTCTTAGCTTGAGTTGATCAGCATTTTCTGAGAACCCGCTAGGGGTTCTATACTAATGTCTATTACTACAGAATGTAATAGACATGTGGGAAAATTGAAAAGATGTAGAAAGATTATTGTTATTGTTATTATTCTTTCCGCCTACAAAAATCCGACTAGTTTAATATACTGGGAGACAACAACTAAAGACATAGAAGGAAAGCCAAGAATCCAAATAACGGAAACATGCTGATACCCACCCAAAATACCCCAGTGTCAGCCATCTATGAGTGCTGAAGGGCAGGCTCCCTCCGACATTGGGAAGCCACCCTGTTTCAATGAAGGATCTCCCTTGGAGAAGTTGTGGAATTGTCCTGAAAACAATCAGGCAACACATCTTGAGTCAATAATGCTCAGTGAAATGGGCCCGACACAAAAGTCTAAGTATCTGTAGGCATCCCTTCTAAGAAATTCACATAAATAATTGCATAAAAAGACCTTAACATGAGAGGGTAGAAAGAGGGGCGATGGGCTGCTAGGAAAGGGGTGAGTCACTGAGCGTGGGAGGCTAAGACGGAGGGAAAGAGTGGCCAAAAGTGTGTAGACGGTTGCTGTTTCCCCAAGCTGTATGTTTTTAATGTGTTATTGAGTCTGTAGTTTATGCAAACTCAACTTAAACAAAATAAAACAAAAAAACCCAAACGCAGGCGTGGTGGTGCATGCATGTAATCATAGCACTCTGAAGGCTAAGGCAAGAAGACTACTGTGGGTTTGAGGCCAGTCTGGGCTACATAGTGAGTTCAAAGCCAGCCTGGACTACAGAGAGACCTTGTCTCAAAAAAAAAAAAAAATGAATTTAAAAACCCCACCCAGCCACCAGCACCTCCTATGCCGTACTCACCACGGGACCACTTAGGTGGGTAAATACAGTGGCTCTGAGGAGCAGGTTTCTTAATCCAAAACCACTGTTTTTTTAAATTGAGGATACCGTGGTAACCCTTTGTGGAATTATGGCACATGACTTGGAACTATGTCCCTTCTGGACTCTCGATTTCCTGTACAGTTAGAAGGAGCAGGCATGGCACTGGACTCTGCAGTCGTCCCAGTGAACACTCAAGCTCTCCGATGCCGTGTGACTACTTTCTCGCGTTGTGGATTTGTTTCATGTGAAGTCCAACTTCTGCTCTGGAAAAAGCCAGTTATCTGATTTATCTCCTGACCTTCCAGGGGAGTGGACTTTCTGAAACCTCCTTATCTGTGCTTCCTGGGGGCCGAAATCAGGAAAGATGCCAAGAATCTCAGCCAGAAGAAGTCTGCAGGGTGCCACCAGGTTTGCCTGTGGCTTGTGGGTCCCTCTCCAAGTTGGTGAGCCCGAGCGTTGTGCTAGAGTGGAGTTCCCTTATCGCTTGGCAAAACGCATCCTGGATGGGCTGTGGGGAAGGATCATTTTGTCTAAAATCCATTGTGGATCAGTACTTGTAATATATATATATATATATATATATATATATATATATATATATATAACAAACTAATAGAAAAACGAAATTTAAAAATATACACAGAACAGAAGCTCCATTATTTTTATTAGATTCTATAGACACAAAACGACTCTGTCCTCCTGAAAACACATTCTAAATGCTTATTCTGTGCTTAGCTGACTGCAGATTTCGTACAGCTTGCAGAAGGAAGCAGGAGCCAGGCCCTGGCTCCAGCTCTAACAGCACTCACGACAAGGTGACGAAGCTGTTCCCAGGCTGGAGGTGCAGGCTGCAGTCCAATACTCTTGGAGGCGGAGGCAGGAGGATGACAAGTTCACGCTCAGCCTGGGCAGTTCAGTGTCTTAGTGAGACCGTGTCTCGAAATATAAAACAAAAAAAAGGGCCGAGGACACAGCTCGGTGAGGAGACGCTGGGCTTGACCCCGTCTACCACAGAAAAAGCAGGAGCCCACAAATCAGGTGAGGAGTCCGGGAGAAGACACCCTCAGTTCATGCCAGCCGCTGTCCGCTCTAACTCCCATCAGAGTTCGGAAGTCTGACCCCAGCCTCGTGCTTGGCTCTGAAAGGCAGCTGTCCTTCCTGCTGGTCTTCCAACAGGATGCGAGGCTGGGGCTGGGGCGTAGCTCGGGGTTAGGGCGTCTGCCTAGGAGGCTGGGGCCCTGGTTCCACCTCCCAGCGTCCTGGCCTACTTGGCATTGCTTTAAACTTGAAAGGTCTCCTGCAAAAGTGCGTAGGAGACGCGGGGAGGAGAGAGGGGGTCGTTACAGGCGCTGGGAAACAGGTGGGCACTTTCCCGTCAGGCTGGCGGACATGGCTAGGAGAAGATTCGTCGCTGTCTCCACGGAGAGAGACTTGCTGAGGGGGCAAAATCCCGAATCTCCCTTCCCAGCCCAGCCCTGCGCAGGCCTGCAGCTGCGCTTCTCATGGACCTCGTGAGCCGCGGGAGCACACAGCACCTGGACGAGGAAGGGCTCTCCGCAGTCACAGGGCCTCCTCAGCTCCCGCTCCTTGTCCTGGGACACCCTGTCCTGCCTGCCTCCCCTAAGGACAGTCCTGCTGTGGAAGGCTGTTCTGACAAAACGCCTCCCTCCCTCTGCACCTGAGCAAGTCATACTCCAGCTGAGCTTCTCACCTTTTTTTTGAGGCAGGGTCTCACTCTGTAATCCAGGCTGGTCCTGAACTCACCATGGAGCCTTGGATTTGGCAGTCCCCCTGCCTCTCACTTTTTAGGCCCCTTTCCTCAGAGTCCCTCACCCTTCCCGTTTCCTAGTCTCACGAGCACCCTGCCGCTCTGCCCACAGCACTTAGAATCTGTGAAGTGGGGCTTCGTAGGAAACGGGCTCCATCGAACACACCTGTGCTCAAAGCCTGGCCCTGCCACCTACGAAGTTGCTTCACCTCACTCAGATTCCGTTTCTGTCAAACAGAACTGCCCCTACCACTGAAAGGGCTCTTGTGCGAGGGTCTGGCACTGGAAATACTTACCAGGGCTTTAGGAAATCCTCAATAAGTGCTAGCAGTGTTTCCTGGGTTCCTTCCAATTTAAGGACTCCTCAGTGTCCCAGTCAGCTCTGTGATAACAGAATGCCATGGACAGGTAGTTTATGAGAACAGAAATTGATCGAGTCACGGTTCCGGAGGCAGGGAAGCCCCAGCTCCAGGGCCCGGCGGCGGCTGAGGGCCTTCGTGCTAGGTCACCCCAGGTAGTAGGGGAGATGGGGGGACAGGAAGGAGAGAAAGACAAGGAGAGAAAGGGAGAGATCCACCTCATTCTTTCCCTACAATATCAACATTAATTCACATTAATCCCCTCATGAGGGCATGGGCTAATTTGCCTCTCGAAGATCTCACTTCCTAGGGCTGTTCTATCAGCAATTCAGTTCTTACAGGAGTTTGGGAGAGGATAAACATTCATATGGTGGTGGTCAAGTTTTAAAAAAGATCCTTATATGGTGTGCTAGTTAAGAAAACCATGACGGATGAAAGACCCATTGTACTTCAGAGATGCTACAGTGTCAGAGGCGTGTATTTTAAAATCAGTGAAATAATGCTAGTGTTGCTGCGGTCTGAATGGGTGACTCTACTCCTGCCTGCGATTTCCTGAGTTGAAATTCCTCAGGATGATGTGTTAGGGGGTGGGACCCCTGGGGGTTGATCAGGTCACAGGCCTCTCTGAATGGGATTGACGCCCTCAGGAAAGAAGCCCAAGGAGGCTGTCGCCCCTTCCACCGTGTGAGGCCACAGCAAGAAACCAGTGCCCACACGGAAGTAGCTTCTCACTGGACACCAGGTCTGCCGGTGCCTCAATGCTGCATTTCTGGTGTCCAAGCGTGTGAGAACTGAATTTCTGTTGGTTGTAAGTTACCTCCCACCTACTTTGATATAACAGTCCAGAACTAAGATTTAATTGTGGCGTATGAAAAAAAAGACAGTGGAAGATAAAGATTACTCTGTGAAGGATATTTTGGGAGGTTGGTCCTGTTTGGCACACCAGGAAATGCAAACAATCTTTCCTCATTTCTTAACTTCCAGGTGGAAAGTGTGCATAGAGAAGGACGGAGATGGAGAATCAATATTAAGGACCGGGACTGGAGGAATGACACAGTGTTTAAAGTGCTTGCCTGGCAAGCGCAAGGCCCTTAGTTCGATTCCCTAGTACCACATAAAGCCGGGTGTGGTGGCACATGCCAGAACCCCAGCACTCCGGAGGCTGAGGCAGGCAGACTGCCCTGAGTCCAAGGCCAGCCTGGGCTACACCAGTGAGTTCAGGACCAGCCTGGGGTACAGAGAGAGATCCTGTCTCTGAAAAAAAAAAAAAAAAAAAAAAAAAAAAAAAAAAAAAAAAAAAAAAAAAAAAAAAAAAAAAAAAAAAAAAAAAAAAAAGCTAAGGGCAGATATTTGCAGAGGTAAAGGGTAGTCAGAACGTTTCAGGGTAGGAACCCATTAATACTAAGCTTTTCTGCAATGGGAATCACTAAGTATAAAATTTTCTGTGCAACTGATACCTTCTGTTTTTTAGGTGGAAGTTTCTTCTGGGGATATCAAGAACAAACTCATTTCTGTTGCTTTAAAAGCCGAGTTTTCAGATCAATGAACAAAGGAGGTCAGCTTGGCCCTCCTTTCAACTTGCTCCCTTCTGCTGGCCGTTCCGCTGCACCGGTCCTCGTGCTTGGAGGCCTTGCTTGGAATTCTGAACCTCACTGTAAAAGGTGAGAGCATCGCTTTAGATGGCAGCGCAGGCCCTGCCCAGGAAATAGCTGAAGCCATCAACTCGAAAAACCACACAGGCCCAAAGTGGAGAATTTGTGACATCAGGAAGACAAATGCAAAGGGGAGCAAATGTTAGGGGCCTCTGGGTTAACGAGCACAGCTAGTCCAGCTGCTGCCACCTCTGGAGCAAGAGCACCGGCTTGGACGGATGCTGAGTGGAAAACGCAGGCCGTGGGCACTTACTCCACAACGACACATAATGGGATGTGACTGGCATCGCCGGCTGAACAAGGAAGGCTGGACTGTAATTAGAGTGTTGGTGCTCATCAAAACACATCAAAACACAACAAAACCAGAGCAGTGATTCCTTAAACCTGAAGCCACATTCCACACGATGGCTTTGCTTCTAAATCCTTATTTTCAATGTTCATTAAAAAAAAAAAAAGACACCCACAGGCCATGCAAAATTAAGGTGCCGTGTAACAGAAGAATGAGATGAGCTTGAGTTTTCTGAATGACCAGTTAATATCTAGAGATGCATTCTGTAAATTCAGTGGAAGTCGCTGCAGAATACTTCCTTTGCTTCACAAAGACTTTCTTTAGTTAAATGGTGATCTCGCTTGTCTGCTTTGTATGTATTTCTGCGTTCAACCAGCTGACCCACATATTAGGTCAGTGAAGAAATTTTCTGGATCTGAACTGGGCTTTCTGGCCCCTGAGTACCACCAATGACTACAGCTGTGAAGTGCTCTTTGAAGATGAAGGTGAACCTTGACTTACATATTTTCTTTTGACTATCCAAAGCTTCCTCCACGTACATTACCAATGGGATCTTAAATGGCCCCCAGAAGCACTTGTGTGGAAGGCAGGTCCCTGGTGAGGTGGTGTTCAGAGGTGGGGGTCTTAGGGAGCTGACTGCATCACGAGGGATCTGGTCCCATGAACACACTGGATTCTATACTCATAGACTAATGGATTTCAGGAGAGTTTTGTTATAAAAGCAAGCACTGTCCTTACCTCCTGGCTGCCAAGAATGGAACAGCTTTGCCTTCCCGTATTCCCTGCCCCGACGTCCACCCTGCCAAAGACCCAGAGGCGGTGGCCAAGTGTGCAGACTGAAGCTTCAGAAACCGTGAGCCAAAAGAAGCAATTCCTCCTTTTAATTTGTTATGCCTGATAGTTTATCACAGTGACAGAAGGCTAATATAATGTGTTAGGATATGGGTAAGATCACCAATCATTAGGACATTTTTCTGGTAGCCCAGGCTTTCCTCCTACAGAAATGAATGTATTTTTTGGAAACCACATGTGATTTCTTATTTCTCTCTTTTTAAAATTTTAACAAAATTTTATTAAGGAAACATACTTTTGCAGCTGACAATATTTCTTACATAGCAAATTCCTTTACTCCTTAAAACAATTTTTTCAACTCTTTCATAATGTTCATACATTTCCTTTTCTTTTTGTAATGATTCACAATAGATTTATTTCCCATTTCAGCCCAGAAATCAAACATACAATTTAATGTAATCGAAAATATATTATAGTTGATACGTGCTGTGGTCAAATATTTGGCCAGCTCACTTTCTTTCTTCGAATTATCGGTACTGTGGTTCCTCTCCTGGGATATTCAACAAATCTATGACATTTTTGTCATTTATGCTGAATATGTATAATAACAAATGTTAAAATATTGCAAATATTTTATGTAATATTAATATATAATACATTATAGAATATTGATATATACTTTGTATTATATTATATAGAATATATAACACAAATAAATATTATGTATAATATTCTGCATATGTGTAATATATGCGTGTGGTGTGTTTATTTCAGAAAATTATAAGAAAGTAGTTGATGTCAGAAGGAAGTCACTATTTGGTAAGGACAGAAGATATTTTGCATAAACATTAATTTTGTATTTAAATCTTTTTGCATTAATCCTATACCCAATATATGGTGTTATAAACAGAATAATTTATTTTTATTATTTAAAAATGCTAACAATTTCATTTTCAGATTTACCTCGATGAAAGGTTTTTTTTCCAAGAATATCAAATAAAATATTCTTTTTTCTCCCCGATTTATTGATATGTACAAGTGCAGGAATTTAAGGTTTACAATGGAGTTGAGCGTTTTGTGCACATACTTTCCTTGTCAAAGTGACAAGGGCTTTCCCGCTCTCCCTTTGACCCTCTCCCTGCCCTTCCTTCACCACCGCCCACCCCCTCCAGCCCCCCATCCCCCTCTTTCCCTTTGTCTTTCGTTTAAAGTTCCATGTAGCTAGAACATGGAAGTCACCAAAATACCCATCAATAGACCAGTGGATATACAAACTGTGGTACTTATGCACAATGGAATACTACGCATCTGTAAGGTCCAACAGCGTGGAGGTTTTCACAGGCAAATGGAAAGAAACTTGAGAATATCATGCTTAGTGAAGTGAGTCAGAAGCAGAAGGTGAAACATCGGATGGTCTCTCTGAGAGACCCAAACCACAACCATCTCATGGAACTTTAAACGAAAGACAAAGGATTTCTTATTCTTCTTATACTTATTACATTTTGCCTTTCACCTAATTACAGATAACCTGTATCTTGCTCTTCAATATGAGTCACGTCAGCAAGAAGTAGGACTGAACCTCTGTTCTTGTTCATGTGCTCACTAGTGATCTCAATTAGCTTGGATAAATTTGCATTTTTGAAGAATTCTGATTGTTCTCAAAAGGGACTTCATTCCCTCTTCTTACTGAGGAAGAGGATCGGTTCAGCAAGCATGCAACACAGGAAGGACCTTACTCTTTAGATTTCCATCTGTCTCCCACAGGCCCCGCATGCTGTACTGGTATTATCACACATCCTGTCACATCCAGGCCATTCAGCCTACTTGTAGAAATGTAATTTATAGGCTATTGTATGAGATCAGTTAAATTTCTTAATAAAACACTATCACGCAATGTTTTCATTTACCTGGAACTTAATCCTTCTCACTAGAAGATATGGCAACTCCAGGCAAATACAGTGTCTATAAGTTATGTACAATATTTAAATGGAAAAATTGTTTCATAGACTACACACCAGATTTAAAACTATATATATATTTTTTTGTGGTTCTGGGGATAGAACCAGAGCCTTTCACTGAGCTCATTCCCAGCCATTTAAAAATTTTTGAGACAGAATCTCACTAAGTTACTAAGTTGTGCTCAAAAATCTTCCTGCCTCATTCTCCCAGAGTGCTGGAATTACATGCATACACCATTATACTCAACAAAAATATCATTCTTTAGAAAGTACATGGGATTTGCTTTTTTTTTTTTTTTTTTTTTTTGAGACAGGGTCTCTCTCTGTAACCAAGGCTGGTCCTGAACTCACTATGGAGCCCAGGCGGCCTCAGCCTCCCCAGTGCTGGGATTACAGGCATGTGTTACCACGCACGGCTTATGTGGTGCTGAGGAACTGAACTTGGGTACTTAACGCTTGACGTAGTGTTTGCTTGGCCAGCACTTTAACCGCTGAGCCATTCCTCCAGCCCAGGTTTGGTTATTTCTTTGTGAACTTTTGTGCTGACTCAGCATGCCATCTGGGTTTTTTAGTGATTCAGTGCAATTCTGCTGGCTGATGATGGCTCGAACATTTTAGGTGATTTATTGGCCCACTTGCTCAAGCGTGGCAACCATGAACTGTGCTCCAAAGCATCAATGCCCCAACATTTGACAAATCTCAGCATCAAACAGTAATCGTAACAAACGACAATTTTTGCTGTTTGCCACAACCTGACCAGGTAACGGCTAACATTTAAGGTAATCGCAGCACTCGGAAGGCTGAGGCGACAGGATTGCAGTGAATCCCAAGGCCAGCCCGGGCTCCACAGTGAGTTCAGGGCCAACCTGGGCTACAGAGTGAAACTTTGTCTCAAAAAAAAAAAAAAAAAAAATTAGTACCAGACATATAGCTGTGCACAATTTGTGTCCACTATCTCATTCTCAAGACTGCTACGTAGGGTTGGTGCTACTGGAGTTGGTGCTCAACTTATGATGGGGTCATATTCCCAGTATGCCCACTGTAAATTAAAAATATCTCATCAACAATGCATCTAATGGACTTAACTACCAAAGACAGCTTGGTCTTCTAGCTACCTTCAATGTGCTCAGAACCCTTATATTAGTCTACAGCTGGGCAAGAGTACCTAATACAAAGCCTACTGTATAATGAACTTTTGAGTACCTCACTGAATACCACATTGAAAGTGATCAACGGAATGGTTGTATGGTTAAGATTTCAAACCATCATAAAGCTGAAAAATGCTAAGTCAGAGACCATCTGTACTTACCAGAGGAAACTGGCACAGGTAACTACTTACACAGCTAAAAAGTGGAGTTAGGGTTTTAATTGTGGTTAGCTAGTCTTACCACTGTGTTATTATTAATAGCTGAAAGTGGTGAGGCTATCACTTAGATTAAAATTTGCGTTTTCAAAATACGTTTCTTCCTTTAAAGTCAACTTTACTAACAAGTCATGTTTGAGACTTGCTTCTCAGATATTTTTGCAAGCCTTCAGAACACACAAAATGTTTGCATCTTGAGGAAATTAAAATCATCTTTGCACTAGAGACAGTTAAGCTTTGCTCCAGGATGCATATTAACCTTAAGGACTTTGCAAGATTGCTTGCTTTTAGAAGAATGTAGTTATTACCTTTGTTCTAGAACAGTCCACTCGAACCACTCAGGATCATATTCTAAAATGTAGGCAAGAAAGGATTTTAGAATTAAAGACAAAAACCCCAAAATGGCAAAACAACTAATTTAAGGTCACTTGGAAATTAAGATAGTGCTGATCACAGCTGTCCTGGTTTACGGACCTACATGTTTCCCATCAGACTTTGACAGTGACCCCTACATTATCTGCAAGCCAGGAAGGAAAGACTTTCTTGATGAGATCTGGGGCCCAGGGTTCATAATTTAACTATACTTATGCCTCATAACTATATGCAAGGAATTTTGTTTTTCTAAATATGTAGTCTATCATGTAGAACACAAATGCTGTTAGTAATTCAATGAAGGAAAATTCCATAATTGAATGAGATGGGAAATTCTATTCTATTCCCACTGCCAACATTCTTGGGGTGCCAGGAAGCATGTGTGTATACTGAGGACTTAACAGTCCTGTCATGAAGAAATACCTCAATCCAATGGTCCCCAATGTATTCTAGGGAATATTTTACGGGCCCTCATAAACATACCTTGCAGTTAAACATCTTTTTCAAAAATGTAGCATTTAAATTAGATTATATACTAAAAAGACCATAAACATTAACAATGAAGGACTCATCCAGGAAGCAGCTTGTGAAAGTAAAAATTTTTATTTTGATTGATTTGTCAACGTATAGTTCAATATAATGCCAGTTTTTAAAGGCTAAAATTTGGTTCCACTGAAACTCCATAATGCTACAAAGAGCTACAGCTTTTTCCAGGAAGTAGGTAAACAGCTGGAAAGGAAAAGCACAACTTTCTAGCAGCATGGCAACTTAAACCACAGACCAATTAGGTCTGCAAGTTTTACACTAAAATGGCACAGACATTTATTAGCTGGTGACAGAAGTGAGAAATGGGGAACAAGACGTGGACACCCAAAGAAGCATTCTATATACTATAAAGACAAATGAATCATATATATCTATCTATAAGGATTTGAAAGGATAACTGTAGAAAAGGGAACCAAATAGTTTACTCAAATGCTTTTTAGACTTTCTGTAGAGATACAAATATATATATATATTTATCCAAAAATATGTTTTATACAGATAAATGTTTCTCAATTAAAGATGGGACCAAAGCTATAGTTATAACATAAAGCAGTCTCTTGTAAGACTATTTATCCACCTGAATTTTCAATTTCTTTAAAGTTAGTGCATTAGTTTTCCAAATACAATTACCTGACATCTTTTTATAGATATAAATCAAGTAGACATTATTTTTAAAAGGGTGTGCAGGATACTTCTAAGATGCTGTGCATATCAAACATATGACAAACCCCAATAACAACTGTCTAGTAAACATATCAAAAAGGGCTAGGTGGGATTTTTTTCTTTTCATAGTAAATATTTTCTAATTACCAGCTTACAAGTGTTGAAAATGCACACTGAAGATTTCACAAGTACTTATGTTAAAAGATATCGTGAACCTGAATAGATGGCAATAAATTTTCACGTTTTAACCATTAGTATGTATTTTTTAAATGGGGATATAATACTAACAATCAGTATCTATAAAATAAAGCACACGGTTATTTTGGTGATTTTACAAATTTTTTTTCCAGGTGTAAAGGTTACAAAAATTTCTAAAAAATCAGAGAACATTGAAAACATATTAAAGTTTGACATCTGATTTTATAGAATTTCCATTGTACCCTGAAAGATAACTTAAAAAATATGACCTTATTGGAAGAGGTCACCTGGCTAGTATTATAAAAAATTGGTGAGTGCAAGAAACTTTTTCACTAATATGTGGGGTTTTGTAAATAGTTTTTTTTCCTTTAAATCATTAGAAAAATGTTTAAAGATATAAAACAAAATAAAATATGTGGTGGTCCCTAAGCTATTTTGAAGGCAGGTAGCTTAGTCTAAGCTAAAATATTTTTTCACTCATAATAATCATCCTCCCCTCAATGCCCTTTTAAAAAATGCATGAACAGTACAATAGCAATAATCAAAGAGCACAAACTGTATTTTTAAGAACAGAAAAATCTCTAGTGCTGAAAGATATAGTAAAAAGCAGATTTCTTTGGGGACATTAATCAATTAGTTTACAATTCATTATGAAGACTTCTCTTTTCTATTACGAGGAGAGTCTGCTCCATTTGGTGTTACTGTTCCGTTCACACCATTTTCTGGAAAGAAAAAGTACCAGTATTACTTTCTATTCTTAAGTATTAATAAATTCAAGTAATAATCCTTACACATAAAAATACTTGGATTTAACCAATAATAAAGCCTAGTAAACATGCTGACCATAATGAACTGAAAGGTAGCAAACTAATAAAACTACTGAACACAGAAAGTAGTAAGATAGAAAACTAAAAAAAAGTTACAAGTACTTAAAAATTATGGCCTGCTAATGTCTGCAGAGTTCTAGAGGACCCTACCACCGAGCTACATCCAGGGCTTTTTATTTTTAGACAGGCTCTCACTAAGTTACCCAGATGGGCCTTGAACTTGGAATCCTCTTACTGGACCTTTCCCTTGCTAAATAAATGCTGTAACCACTGAGCTATGACCACAGCCCTCATGGCCTTCTTCTTAAAGCTAAGATACCATAACTAATGTCTGTCTAGCCCTTACTCCAAAAGTATCTATAGAAGTTGAATCTAAAAATCAGTGTTTAAAGGCTCAGGAAAACAAATCAAGGCAGATAGGACTTGATGTGTCAAAGTTCTGGATGGAAAGGAAGGAAACTGAGGTCACTGCATTAACTGCCGCTTCTCATCCATGTTTGCAGACTAAGACACTGAGAGCGCAAAGTAGCTCTAACAGCCGAGAGCTGAGCTTAGAAATAGCAAGCAGCCAAGACTGAAGAAATCCTGGTGAAAGAGAACATTAAGGAAAAGAACCGATATTCTGTACATATTTCTCCTTCAAGGTGTTTGTCAGTATTAAACTGTGAATGCACCAAGGAAGACAAAAATCATACGGAAAGCAACGTCTAAGAAACTACAAAGGTAACAGAGAAACGGAAGACCCACTTAGAAATGGGGGTAAAAACTGACTTCAGGATGTGTCAGGAAGGACAGCATGTGCACATGCCTAACACACTGACGTCCTAGGAGTACGAGCAGACTGGAGACAGACCAGCTTCGGTGAGATGGAATGAATCCCCACACTCAACCCAAAGCCTTACCCACTGTTAAATAAAGCAAAGCATATGGAAATTAGTTACAAATTACTGCCGGGCCTGCTAAAACATAGACATATAACCAAAACCAAGAGAAAAAAAGTCAGAAACTCAGGTGACCTAGTTCTGAAGCTATCAGAAAGGAATTAAAAGTACAATGATTAATACTCAGCAAAAAAGCAGAGAAAACTAAAATTACATGTATGGTTCTCTAAATAGCTGCAAAAATCATTTAAAATTCTACATGAAATACAATGCTTTTAAAAGTTATACATGATACATGAAAAAAGCAGAGAAAACTAAAATTTTGACCTGCAGAATTAGAAAATACCATAACTGAAAGCATAATCTTAATAAATTTAGTAGCAAATCAGGAATAACAGAAGAGGTAAATGAATAAGAAAAAAATGCCCTGAAACTTTAGCAGAAAAATAGTAAATGTAGAAAAATATCAAAAGATATGAAATGAAAAACTGATCTTCAGGCATTAGTAACAGAACACTATGAATAATTCTATGCCAATAAATTTGTAAGTTTATACAAAGATGGACAAATTCCTTGAACAACACGATTTATCAGAACAGAAATAGTAAGAAATAGAAAACCTGAGAAATCCTATCATCTTTTAAAGAATGTGAGTCTATGGTTAAGTCTACCCCAATCAAGATGGGTTTATTGGGGAAATCTTCCAAACATTTAAAGAAATGATGTTGACATTGCATGAAAGAAAAAAACCTGCCCAATGTTCTTTAAAATCAATGTAACTTTGGCAGCAAAATCTAACAGGAACATCACAAAAAGACAACTTATTGGGCATTGTTTTATATAAACATGGATGAAAAAATCCTAAGAAAATTAAAACAAACCTAATTCAGCAAAAATGACATGCTAGCCTTAACTCAAGTTCTGCTGAGGAATGCAAGATTAGTGTTACATCTTGTTGCTGTTGATTGTGGCACTGGGGACTGAACTCACATCTCTATCCCTTTTCAATTTCTTTTTTGTTTTGTTTTCAGACTGAGTCTTTTAAGTTGCTCAACTGCCCAGTCTGGACTCAAAAGTTGAGAACCTCCTGCCTTAGCTCCCCAGACTTCTGGGATTATAGGTGTGTGCCACCACACTCAGCTTAATTTTAAATTTGAAAATCAATGTATTTTATACTTTATTACACTAAGAGAATCAGGAGAAATTACATCTATGATTCTCTAAATAGCTGCAGACAATTCACTTAAAATTCTTCATGAACTTCAACATTTTTAAAAGTTCTACATGATACATACAAACAATTACAGTTATTTGGGAGGCTGAGGTAGGAGGAGCATGTATGTGAAGTTAGCCTAGGCAACTTAAGGAGAGTGATTTTCAAAATAATATTGCAAAAAAAAAAAAAAAGTAAGAAATGGGTGGGTAGCTCAGTGGTAGAGAGCTTTCCCAGTAAGTTTAAAGCCCTGGGCTCAAGCGATAGTACTGGGGGAAAATATCCACATTCAGCAAAAAACAAAATCTTGTAACATACTATACACAAAACAGAACTTCTGTAACAGAACAAAAGGCATCTAAGAAACTCTCTTTTGGCAAGTGATTAACCCCGCAAGCTTTCATACGGTTAGGCAAGCTCTCTACTACTAAGGTTCACTTCCAGCACAACATTTTTAACAAGAGCAAAACCCCAAAAGCCCTGTTCTCCATGTGATGACCAAGACAAGGAGGTCCTACTTCTTCCAGATAACATTATGGTATGGCCTGCCTCGTATAATGGAGCAAAGAAGCATGTTTCCAAATGACGTGAGTATAAACTTCAGAATCCTCAATACATGGACAGTTATCTTAAAATCAATAGCATTCCTATAACTGAAATGTTTTTAAAAGCACATGTAAAAAAGTAACAGACTAAATCTAATTTAAAAAAGAGTGAAATCCCTATATATAAACTTAAAAAATACTTGTCCACAGGCCTGGGGATGTAGTTCAGTGGTAAAAGTGCTTGCCTAGCAAGTGCAAAGCCCAAAGCCCTGGGCTTGATTCCTGACATCACATAACCCAGATGTGGTGGCACACCTGAAATCCCAGCTCTGGGAAGGCTGGGGCAGGAGACTGCCATCTGTTTGAGGCCAGCCTGGGCTACACAGTGATCTCAGGACCAGCCTGGACCACACAACAAGACCCTCTCTTTCTCTCTTCCAAAAAAGCAAAAGAAGAAGTACTCTGTAAGTCATTCTGTTACGGTCAGTATTACCCTGATACACCAAAACCAGGCAAAGATACTGCAAAAACTGAACAAAACAGCCCTATGATATCCTTTAGAAATACACACAAAGAATCTTCAACAGAATACTAGCAAAACAAATCTGGCAACATATAAAAGGAGTTATACATGATGACCAAGTAGGATTTCTCACAGGAATACAGTATTGGCCTGACATCTGATAAACAACAAATGTAACCTACAATATCAACAGAAAAACAAAACTCATGATTTTTTTTTCATCAGATAAAAAAAAATCAACTAACAAAATCAATTTTCCTTTCATGATAAAAACAAAATCAGTTCTGTGAATATGTGTGAGGTCATAGGTTTGATCCCCAGGACAGCAAAAACAAATTTTGTGTCCCCTGCCCTCAAAAAAGCCTCCCAACACATACGAAAATACAAACACACAAGGAATAGACAGGAGCTTTCTCATTCTGATGATATGTAACGTCCTATTTATTAATGGTAAGCCTGGATGCTTCCCCCTAAGGGCAGGGACAAAAACATGGATATCTGCCCTTGCCACTGTCTTTTGCACTGTTGAAGAGCTTCTAGTCAGGATAATTTGACAAGAGAATGCACAAGAGGTCTAGGGGTATAACTAAGTGGTTAGAGTGCTTCCCTAGCAGGAGCCAGGTCTCAGATTTATTTCACCAGCACCACATAAAAATGAGCTGGACATGATGAGACATACTTATAATCCCAGCA
>PVKB01006610.1:32867-56868 GCA_004027205.1 Ctenodactylus gundi
AAAAAAAAAAAAAAAAAAAAAAAAAAAAAAAAAAAAAAAAAAAAAAAAAAAAAAAAAAAAAAAAAAAAAAAAAAAAAAAAAAAAAAAAAAAAAAAAAAAAAAAAAAAAAAAAAAAAAAAAAAAAAACCAAACAAAAAAACCCCAACCAAACAAAAAAAACCCAATAACAAAACCCCAAAAACCAAACAAACAAAAACAACAAAACCCCCCAAACCAACCAACCAACCAAAAAAGAGAATGTAATAGAAACCATCAAAAATTAAACATGAAGAAGTAAAAACTATTTCCTTTATAGATGATCCTTGTATACTGATTGAAAGCCCACAGGAATCCACTAACACCAAAACATTATTAAAATAAGTTCTGCAAAGTTACTGGGCATCAGAAAAATATACAAAGCACCGTTATATTTCTGCATACCAGCAATAAACAACCTGAAAGGGAAATGAAGATGACTCTATTTTATAATGGCATCAAAAATAATAAAATATTTAGAAATAAATTTAATGAAGGAAACACAAGACTGATGGATTAATAACTAGAATCTTAAAAGAAATTAAAAGCCACCATGTCCATACTCCCCAAGTCAACTTGTTACAGATTACAAGCAATCCACTCCAAAACCTCAAAAAATGTTTTTGGTAGAAGCTGAAAAACTGACCCTAAAATTCATACAGACAGGCAACACATCCAGAATAATCAAAACCTGAAAAAGAACAGAAGTGGAGGACTCACACTTTCTGATTTCAAAACCTACAAAGCTACAGTAACCTGTGTTACTGGCCTAAGAATACACATGCAAATGAATACAACAGAACTCAAGAGTAGTGAACTAAACTCCAGCCATATGGTTTTCAACAATGATTTTGAGACAATTCAGAGTAAGGTATTTTCAACAAATGGTACTATAGCAAGTAGCTTTTAACCTATAAAACTGTGTGTATAATATGGTTCAACCACTTTGGAAAACAGTGCAATAGCTCCCTACAGACGCTCAACATACAGACACTGTATGTTCCAGCAAGTTCACGTCTAAGTATACTAAAGAGAATGGAAAAGGGTACAAAAGCTTCTATATGAATGAATTCTCTGATTACTCACAACAGCAAAAAGTGAAAAATGGCAGTCAACTGCTAAAAGGATCAAGAAAATATTACAGATCCATACCATGGAATATTTGGCCATAAAAAGGAATGAAATATTGATACATTCTATAACATGGATGAATGCTCAGTATTCCTTTAAAACAGTCACAAAAGACCACATATTGGTTCCACTTATATGAATTACCCAGAAAAGGCCAATCCATAGAGAGAAAGAAAACAGATTAGTGGTTGCCAGGGACCAGGGAAATACAGAGACTGCTAATGAGCAGAAGGGATTTTTCAGGAGTCATGAAAATGTTTTGTAATTAGACACTGGCTCACTCAAATCTGTGAATACATTTAAAAAAAATGAAATGTATCCGTTCGAGGGGAAATCTTTCTGGGGAGTTAAACCATACTAAAGCTATTATTGAATACATTATTAAGCAAATTTTTAAGTAATCTAAACCAATAGAAGTATATGTTCGCAGGTTAACATAATTATCTTTAACTGATCTGCAGATTCAATGTAACTTCAATCTAGTATCTCAGCAAGTTGCGTGTGTGAAAACTGTCAAAGTGCAAAAAATTACAGACCGAAATGTGGAGGATACAAACTATCAGATACCAACACTTAGAAAAAGCAAATCATAGAGGATTTATTTTCAAACCCAGAAGTCCTATGTTAGAGTTCCAAGTATAATCACACATCTACACTGAGATTACACACACACACGCGCACGCACACACACACACACACACACACACACACACACACACACACACACACACACACACACCCCTCCTATGTCAAAAATGAGAAATAAAAAATGGACTGGAGATATAGCTCAGTGTGAAAGATCTTCAGTAACACACACACACAACCATAACCATTTTTTTTTTTTCACGGTTTTTACTTCCATCCTAAGTTTTTCATTGCTTACTGAACACCAACCTGTTCCTTTTCTAGAAGACCTGCCTTTAGCCACTGGTGGTTTCTTCCTCACAGGTGGGGCCTGAAAAGTGGAGTGCTCCCTCCACCTTCTAAGCTGGAAATTGATGAACTTCCACATCATGAATGCTTGGGTGATACAAATGGATGCGAGAACAGCGATTCTGAAAAGTTATAGACAAGAAATAAGTGTATAAAAATAATTACAATAAAAGGATACTCTGACAATAATAATTTAGTGCAAAAATTTTCATTTTGTTGTCAAGATTATGTTAGTAACCCCATTCTACTATTAATCTATCCCAGGAAAGTTAAAGGGTTCAATTGAGTGCTTTAACTTACAAATAAAATTATACACGTGCATCACTGCTGCACAAGGAATACCACTATAAAGCAGCGGAGTGAAAATGCTAAATGACTGTACCTAACAGCCAGCACATTGAAGTTTCCAGTACTGAAATCCAGCTTCTGATTCTCTGCTCTCGCAAGGCCAAAACCAACAGTGAGCACTGAAAGAATTAAAGTCAGCAGTCTTCCCAAAACAAAAAGCACTGCCCACAGAGAAAACCTGTACGGAAAATATTGCAAGTCAATTTCAGAAAATCACAAATCAAGAAAAAAAAAAATCTTAGGACTTAGATTCCTACCAATTAAATGCATATTAAAAACATTTTTTGCTCTTCCACAAAAAGACTTCTGAAGTCAGATGTCTGGGAAACACAACATATTGTATTAGATAAAACAGCATACTCGAGCATCTAAGAACATAAGTAAGAAATCTGTTCAACTTTTGTTCAACTCTTTTTTTAAAATCCTGAGTACTTTTAACATTTCTCAGTGAAAGTAATATCCAAACAAACGTGAAAAATGCTGGACAAAACAAAAGCTGGGTTACAGAGAACAGGATGCTCCATCCCCATCTCAGAGTCCTAGCCTCGGCTTCACTTTACGTACAGCGGCTGTAACAGATTAAAAGCGGTAGCGTCACTGCCAAGGGCATGGACCTTGGCAAGGTGGGCATGGACCACCTACTACACAGAACAACTAAATTACTTACCCTTTCTGGTACTTCTCATCACTAAAATAAAAAAGGCGGGAAATGTGAAAAAGAAATTCAACAAAATAATGCAGCACCAGAAGAACAAGTCCTAGATGATTCAAGCTGTTGAAAGAACACATTTCAAATCGGAAGATTAGTTATCAATTAAAACAAATCAGCAACCTATCTGCCCAGTCTACTTACACACCCAAGCAAAACCCGAACTCACTTCAGCAGATAAGCTCCGGCAATGTGGAAGAGGTAAAGACCGATGTAGACAAGCTGACGAGGAATATCTTCCTACGAATAGAACGTGTATAGATTGAAACATGGTGCGACGTCTCCCCCACCCTATTTTTGCAGTAGTAGAGACTGAACAAGAACCTTCTCAACTAGGCAAGCTCTACCCCACTGAGCTACTTCCCTGGTCCTTTACTTTACAGAGATAGTCTTGTTAAATGGCCCAGGCTAGCTGTGAACTTGAAATCCTCTTGCCTCAGCTTTCTGAGCATCTAGGATCACAGGCGTGTGTCGCCATGCTCGGCAACATGTCTCTTCTTTCAGAGCAGTCGGGTAGAGTGACACGTGCACTGAATAGGACCACTTAAGGTTATCCTGTTCCTACTTCACCCTAGTCCCTTCTCTCACTAGCTATACGGTTTTAGCATATTTAACTTTCCTTGGTTTTCATTATTTCATGTGCAAAACATTAACACCTAGGTCTGAGTAAGCCACATGAACTCAAAATCACTTTCAATGCTAAGATTTTTTGTTTGAGACAAAAGAGTCTTGCCCCATAGTCCAAGCTGGTCCTGAATGCACTACAAAGCCCAGGATGGCTTCGAACTCATAGTAATCCTCTTGCCTCAGCCTCCGGAGTGCTCATTACTATTCCTGGCATCTGTGGTGCTGGCTAACCAGTGCCGTGACTGCTGACCTATGGTCCAGCCCTACCATTCTCGCCCCCCTCCCCATTTTACTTATATGTACACATGCAAAATTCAAGGTTTACAATGAGGTTGGGCATTTTGTGCACATTCATATCTTGTCAAGGTGACAAGGGCTTTCCCACTCTCCTTTTGTCCCTCCCCCTACTCACCCCCCCACTCCTCCCTACCCTACCCCCCTTTTCACTTCGTCTTTTGTCTTAAGTTCCAAAGCCTACAATTCTTTTTATAGCAGATATTTACTAAATGGTACAAAAATATGTTGATTTGATTCCTAGTATTAAAATTGCTATGTTTATTAGCAGTGAAATACTTTTACCTAATGTAAGTCACATTTTTAAACTCATGCATTAGCCCTTCATTGTCGGTTAGTCATTAAAACTGAAGGTTTTTCTCCAATTCTCTTTTATAACACTGCATACAGTGCATATTTGTTCTCATCAGTAACTCTGTAAGATCAATACCTAGATTTTATTTTTGCTTTTTTTCTCCCCCAGTCCTTTGCGGATTGTGGATTTCCAGTTTCCTTAGTACCAGTGTTTAAAAAAAAAAAAAAAGTAAATTAGGACCACTAGTGGATTGTGAAATCAACTGGGTGTCATGTTAGCATTTTTCAGAATACGAAATAAAACAATAAAATAGTGAGTGTATACAGCACATGGTATTATGAAAATTTATTCTAGGTTTTGCACACACATACTGTATTATGAGGTAAAATCTCACTTCTCATCCTAGGCTGCAGTTACAGTGTTTAGCAGACGCTGACAGGGAGGCATAAGCTCAATAGTGATCGCTGACTGACAAAGCACCTCTCTGCAATTTCTGTTCTGCTTGGTTTGGCTGTTCTCCTCTCATATATAAAATCAAACATTAGAAAGACAGAATGTAACAGTTTGAATGGTACACAAACAGTACTGTACTCTCAAGAGAATTCCTAAGACACCATACCAAGTTTACAATGGTTCTACCAACTGAAAAAGGTATCTCTAAAAATAAATGTTTTCAAGATCCTTCCACAGAATTTTTATAGTTCAATTAAAAATTTTTCTCTTACAAAGAGACAGCATATTGATATATGCTTTTGGAAAAGTTCAACCAGAAGGCAGCCCCTCTCACCTGTTGCAGTAATTTCAGCACAGCTTATGTGCTGGCCCTGTTATGACTATGAGTGAAATGCCACTGCTTCCCAAGGGTATGTGTGATTATTACTGGTATAATACAAAATGATTTTTAGATCATATACAACAAAATTTTTATGTAACTTTACAAATTTAAATATTTTATTTTAATATACTACAATGATTAAAATATCATGAACAGTGTAACATAAAATAATGATACAGTAACAAGTGTGCATTAATAGTATGTAGACGTGGTGGCGCACAGGTAAGCAAGGGTGTCCCTGCCATATTCCTTCAGGAGTGTTAATTTTAAACTGCTGACTGAACTCATTTTATTATCCCAAAACTTGAGTAAATCAATGCAAAAAACTACCTTGCTATAAGAACTATTTTACAGAATTATTACTTATTTAGAGGATTAAAAAAAAACTTTTATTTTTTTGAGGCAGGGTCTCACTCTGTAGTATAGCCTGATTCTCAACTCACTATGTAGTCCAGCCTGGCCTTGAATACACAGCAATCCTGCCTCAGCCTACTGCTGAGCTACAGCCTCAGCCCCAAAAGACTAATTTTAAAGAAAGTCATGCAGGGCTGTAGGAGTAATGGCACAGCTGTTAAAGTGCTTGCTCTGGGTTCCATTTTCCAGCACCACATAAACTGGGTGTGGTGGTACACGCCTGTAATCCCAGCACCTGGGAGGCTGAGGTGGGAGGATTGTTTTGAGTCCAAGGCTAGTCTGGGCTCCATAGTGAGTTCAAGATCAGCCTGGGCTACAGAGCAAGACCCTGTCTTTCTCTCTTTGTTTCTCTCAAAAAAACAAACAAAGAAACAAACAAACGCCCCCCCCCCCCCCCCAACAAAAAACCTCAGGTAGATTTTACTGAGTCAAAAATGATAACCAATAAAGTGCCATCACTAGCTTCTATCCTCACAATTACTAAATGCCTAAGCTTTTAAAATAGCTTCTATGTCTTTAAAAAAGGACCAATATATCAAGAATCTTTTTCTAAGTAACACTCCCTTCAGTTGTAAACAAACTGAACAGGATTTCTAAAGCACTGTGTGCTCATTCAAAGTCTACCACAGGAAAAGGAAAAACAAGCAAGTCTTGCCCCCTACTATCAGTGGTCTGTTCCTCACTAGCTGCACAGACTCGGTCACGTCACTCTGCACTCTCTTCACAATAGGGATAAACACTACAGCAACAATAATACCAAAACAATTCTACAAGAAACAAATACCATGCCACGCGAGCAGTAGGGATTGTGGTGAACTAGAGAATATGCACCCTAGAAAACAGCATTCTTAAATGATTAAGAAAAATACAGCAGTAGCGGAGGTAGTATACCACAATTTCTGACATGTGAAATTTTATTCATTCTCCTGTTCCCATGGGACTAGAGACTGAATAGCATGGTGGTCACACACCTGAGACCAACAAAAGACCTTGTCCAGCAGCATGGTCTCTAGGGAGCGTATTTCAGTGGGTTTGGGAAACAGAAAACCAAGGAGGATGGCAAAATCTAAACCTCCCTGTCAGAGGGAGTTAGTGAAATTGGTTCATCAGACATACCGCAGATTTCACTTAGAGAGCTACCAAGACATCCAGCAATGGTTTAATCCTGTTTTTTTTTTTACAATCTAAATGAGTGAAAAGTGGCTGAGGTTAAGCTATTTGGTTTCTCAAAACATTTTCATACTTTCATAAGTAGGTCTCCAAGCCTTTTTAATTAAATAGTTTACTTAGAGACAGGGTTTTGCTAAGTTATTGCCCATTGAACCTGATGATCTTCCTGCCCCAGCCTCCTGGAATGCTGACATTTTATCACTCAAATTCTTATCAATTCTTAATGTTAATGTTCATGAAGCCTATACAACATGAATTGCATAGGATAAAATCACAGAATGAATTAAAATTCAGATAATCTCATTTTTCCATATAAAACATTCTAAGTATGATATATTCAAACCATAAGTTCTAAAATTATAAGTAACCTCAAGTGGTATTTTGAGCTGTTATTCCAACATTTTTCATTAAAGAAGATAACATACTTCATTAAATTTCTATTTTTGGAAGAAAACACACTTCTTGACAATACTAAAAAGTAAACTTTACCACAAACTATCATAATATATGCCTAAATATAAAGCAAACATTTCTCCCACAGGTTGCACATGGAGTCGCCTTACATTTAAATTTTACATAGCTCTCATATTACAGGGATCCATATTCATTATTTTGCACAGTAAATAATGTCTGAGTAAGAGACATAAGCTCCCAAAACTTTCATCAATGCCATTTAAAAACGCTTATCCAGGTCCAATCAAAATTCTATTATGTAAATATGATGGATTCTGGAAAAACTTTGTTTAGATGATTCAAAAGGCTGCTCTACTGATGAACGACAGACATTAACATGTAAGTGGCAAATGACAAATGTGGGTATACCCTTCGTAAAGCAGGAATAGGAAAAAAAATTCTAAATTACTACTTTTTTGACGTATGCATGGATAAGCAAAGAGAACAGAATATTATAAATAAAACATTCGACCATTTCATGACTTCCTTAGAAACTCATATTCAAGTTGGCTAAGAAATAATTTCTTTTTTCCCTGCAGACAGGGTCTATCAGGTTGTCCAGACTGGCCTTCAAGTGATCTCTGGCCTCAGCCTTCCAGATGGCTGGGGCTGCAAATCTTCATAAGCACAAAATGGAGAACGTTTATCTTGAAATGTACATAGTATATATGACTTAAATTGTCTCCTTAAAATAAAATAAAATATTTGCAAATGACATATCTCTTGAACTGCTAGTAACAGTATTCCACTCTTTCTTTTGTCTGAAGGACTGGTTCAAAACAACTACTGCACTCATTTCTTTCAGTAGAGTTCTTACAAAAATAACTTTCATACAGTAAATTTTAAGAAATGGTTTAACACATGCAGCTGTTACTTTCAAATTATGTTAATTACTGAAAGTTACTTTCAACTGTCACATGTAGGTGTTAAAAATAGTCTCAGTTGAGTTCTAAGTTATGCAAATTATTCCATAAAAACTAAACGCAGTTCTGGAGAAACGCCATCTGGCAGGGATTGATAAGAGGTTCACGAACTGAGATGAACAATTACTTTGAGACTCTCTCTTTACTTATCAGAGTAAAAGAATAAGATATAGACATGGGTTAATAATGAAGCCCAGAGGTATTATGTTCACAGGCATACAATACCTGGAGACGGCTTTAGATATCTGAGCCACTGTACTAAGACATCAAGAAACCATGACATCTTTGGTGGCAATGCCCAAAAGAACTTTCTACAATCACGGAGACACTGTTTCTCTCTTCTGTCAGAAATCAAAGATTCTAGCCATATGTGGCTAATGAGCTTGTGTGACCAGAGTGAAGTATGGTTTTATTTAAGTTAGGTGTAACAGTGGATACTACCATTTTAGACAGTACAGCTCTAGCTTATCTATGATGCACTAAATACAGAAAGACTCCTGGAAACTGTGGGTCTCGTCATTTTACCATAGGACCGCTTGAGGCTAAACACTTAAAATGAATAAAGATGTTCACAAGCTCTTCACCTTCCTACAATCAACTTAAACAGAAAAATATTCAACTTTTAAAAAGGTATCAACATCAAAAGAATTTGTGTGTCGTAATATATGGTCCCTAATTTGGTGCTGTTTTCCATTCCTACCTGACAACATCAATGATGAGATACACAGAACATGTAAACCTGGACAAAACACGGGCCTGTACCATGAGTTGATTATTTATGGTATACATAAAGATAAGCAGCTTGGGTGGGGCAGAGAGATAATATCAGTCTCTTGCACTTCTGATGCAGGAAGGCCTCTTAAAGTAAGGGAGCTAAAACATTTTAAATGCAGAAAACTGTGTACACACGTGTGCACACACACAACTAAAGGTAATAAGCTGAATCCTCATGTATCTACAACCTACTCTCAGTAATTATTAACAGGTAATGAAACTTGTTATATCCCTACTCATGCTCATTTGATATTATTTTGAAGTAAATCCCAAACAACATACATGAAGATTTTCTGAAAACTTCCTGAATGAAATAAAGGTGCTTAGTTTATCAGAGGAAAAGCTATTCTAGAAAAAATAACTGATGTGTGGAGATTATAAAATAGAGAATACAGTATAAATAAAGCACAAGAAGAGGACAGAACAGAGAGACAAGGAAAGAGGTACGCAGACGAGACCCCTACAGCACAGGTGTGCACCTTTACTTTGGTTTAATCAGCACAGAAATACTATAGGTTTTAATGGAGAAAGAGTTAACAAATATAAAGCTTTTTTTTTTTTTTTTTTCCCTGAGACAGAGTCTCACTGCAGTCCAGGCTAGTCTTGAGCTTGCTCTGTAGCCTAAGCTGGTCTTTAAAGCTGCCTTCTATGGTAACACGAAGTCTGATTTCAGAGGTACTAGGGGTAAAACTAGAAAGGACGTCACTGCTGCGCCCCACAAGTTTATCTGTTCAAATGCTAACAAGTCGCCCATTTCAGGAAAGACTTTCCTGGTGAATATTTAACCATAGTTAACTTATTTCTTCAATATTGTGCACTTTTCTTTGGGACTTAAAGTACTGTTAGTTGTAGAACAACTGGATTTTTTTTCTCACTTGTGAAACAAAGTGCTTTCAATGAAGTAAAATAATCTTATTTAAAAAATTTACTTGAATTTTAATTTAAATTACCACCAATATAATTTTAAAGTGAACCATTAGTATGTCAAAAGTAAAAGAGCCCTCTCTAAGTTAAAATAATGACTAAAGTTTGTTTCAAGATATAATTCATTTTGTCTTCATGCAAAGGGGCAAGGTAGGAGCCTGACAAGGGAAAAGGAGAGTCAGCAAAGGCAGAAGAAAGTACTTAATTTTAGGCTTCTCAAAAAACCCGACAAGAAAATTCTTAAAACTATAAAACCCCAGCTTACTTTTTTGGTTTTCTGGAAGTAGAGTTCAGGGAAAGCATGAAACCAGTACGCCAACTGTGATATGTAGAAAAACTTCATTTGAAATCTGTAAAACACAAGAAAGCCAAAAAAATTAAAAAATCCAAAAACAAAAAGAAAAGCTTTTAAAGCGTAATATTTTAAAGAATAAAGTCAACAAATACTGAAAATCAAGACATTCTAAACTATATTTGAGTTACTATCTTTAGAGTATTCTGTGTTATCTTTAAACAATTCTTCAGCAGTCACTTTCCCCTGGTGCCAAGAATACAGCCCCACTCAGTTCCCCTGGATTAACTGCAGGCAAAGGCACCTGCAGAAGGCTGTTAACACGCAAACTGAGTAGGAGGAGCCAGAACTCACAACCCATTAAGATTTAATTAATATTGATCATTAGGTCTTGCTGGCTACAACCCAGATTCCAAAAAGCATCATCAAGAGAGCTACTAGGACAAAAAGACTGACTGCCACAAAAGTGATGGCATGTAAATTAACAATTATCTGAAACTAGAATAGTCCCAGTACTGAATACCCTGGTCCCTCTGCCCCTTAGGTAAACATGGTGATTCTACCTAATTGCAACACAAAGGCACTCAAATACATGGAGGCAGAGTCAGAATCAGAGCAAGAAATGAGGATCAGGAGGGTTCCTCGGGAGACGCATCCTAAATCCACCTAGAATCCTGATTCCTCTTTACCCTTTCTTCCGGGCCATCTAGAAGTTATAATATACAAAGCCAATCTGAAGTAATTTTGGGGGGATGGATGATAACTATATTTAAGGCCCTGTACTTATACCCCACATATGTATATTTATTTACTGTTTTTTTGAGACAGGGTCTTGCTCAGTAGTCCAGTCTGGCCTCAAACATACAGCAATCCTCCTGCCTCTTGGGGCTGGAGGAATGGCTCAGCGGTTAAAGCGCTTGAGCAAGCCTAGGCCAACCGCTAAGTACCTGAGTTCAATTCCGCAGCATCACATAAGCTGGGTGTGGTGGCGCACGCCTGTAATCCCAGCACTCGGGAGGCTGAGACAGGAGGATTGCCGTGAGTCCAAGGCCAGCTGGGGCTCTGAAGTGAATTCAGGACCAGCGTGGACCACAGAGCGAGACCCTGTCTCAAAACAAACAAACAAACAAAAAATCCTCCTGCCTCAGTCTCCCAAGTGCTGGGATCATGGGCATTCCCACCACGCCTGCCTTATATGCTTATAATCTCATTCTTTAAAAATTCATTGAATTAATGTAATTTTTTTGAAACCAGACATTGGTAGACTGAGCATTACTGCTGGACTTAAAGACAGGCATGGACATTTTATTCCCTTCTTTCCTTCATTCTTTTTTCTACAGTTCTCACACCACATGTCTGGTGAGTACTATCTGGGTGACAGGTACTCTCCCTCCAGTCTATGCAGCAAAATGAAAGCTATGAAATGAATCCAAGAGAAGCACCTGTGGTGGTGGGGTGGGCACCATACAAGACTTACGTAAGTGGGAGGTCTGCAGAACCATAAAGACAATACAAAGATGCTACAAAAAATACAAGCCAAAACAACACATTTGGGGATGAAAGGGACCAATACAGGCTGAAGTAGCAAGAAAAATCACTAGGGAATAGCTGTACTAGAGATACACCTGAAAAATGAACACTTAAGCTATACCTCTTTGTAACTACAGAGCCCCTAGCAGCACTGTGTAGAAACCCTGGGGAATGGAAAGACACAAAGGTAATCCCTAGCTTTGAGAAGCTTGGAGAAGAGAATGATAAAACGAGATGGGTGGGAGAGTGGGAGCATGGAGATGGACTCATGAAGGAGAGAAAACAGAGAGGAGAAAGGGAAGAGAGGAACATGCTGAAACTAAGATTATTGTTAAAAGTCAGCTGTTTTAAGCTAACAAAGTTGTTACAGAGATATGTATGTGAAAAGAGTACACGAGAACTGTTTTGTATGACAGTGGGCCGTTATAAGACATACCTTTACTTGTATTATGAACTGCTTAACAACTTAAAGTAATACAGGTTAGCTGGTCTTATTAAAGAAGTCCTGTTAAAAAAAAAAAAAAAAACTTACGTCATGAGGCTATGGGGGTATGCCCTCCACAAGATCGTTGGGTCTGAGATGTAGTTTTCCTAAGAGAGAAGACATCAATGTTAGCCTTTGGGTACCATGCAAAGGTTTATAATTTCAGCGCAGATTCCAAAGAGCCTACTTAATTCAAACCTTTTTAGTTATTTTCAATACAACTCAAGTTGCTTTTTTTTTTTTTTTAGCAAAGTGTAAAATCAATGAGAGAGATATAAAGTCAAGTAAGACTTAACTTCTGATCTCTAATCCAGTAGAATAAAAATATCCATGTGCAGAAACACAAGCAGTGAACAGGAATGGCACAACAGAGGTACATCAGCTATGAAAGGGCTGGATTTCATCTTGGGTAATCAGAGAAGGAGCGCAGGAAAGGACGTAGCTCCCGAAAGGAGACAGAGGACCCGATGATGCCAAGTTCTGTGAGAGTATGTCCATAAAATACTAACCAAAACTTTTTCTTAGATAATTAAATGTGTTCTGGGAGAACCATTATATACAAATAAAGTAAGATGCTAGTGACTTATGTTCTACCCACAGAGCTGCACTTTTTTGATGTTATTTTTTTAAATCTGTAAGACAGATTTTATTTGTTTATGTTTCTGAGATGAGGTCTTGCTATGTCCCCAGGCCAGGCGCAAACTCTCAAATTATTCTGAGGCAGACTGCTCAGTACCTGAGACTGTAGCCATGCACCACTGCATCCAGCTTATAAAACAGATTTTCAATCTGAAGTCTACATATACCTATAAAGTATCGTTAAAACAGCCAACTAAAATGGAGGTGAGCACTGGATCGAAAAGCTGAATTTTAGTCTATTGCCAGCATTATGTGTTGTAAATTGAAAAATTCCCTTTGTCTGTTGTGCATTTCTAATATGCAAACTTCAAAATCTATGCATTCAACAAACTAAGAAATATGTGAACTGTGGAGAGCTATATAAACTTAAGGTATTGTTACTACAAAACAACTGGGCTGTTCTTAAAGCAGGAAATGACTTGGGACCATCGCAGCTAATGTTACGCACACAGACCATCACTGCCATCTTATGGGTTTGCTAACACAGAGATGCAACGACACCTGCAAATCACTACAAGATAATGAGAGTAGCATTCAGGGAGACAGTTCTTATGCAAGAATCTGAAGGTGAACAGCTTGGATTTTTTGCTATATAACAAATGAGGGAGCAATTTATACCAGGGATACTCTTCAACTGTACTCGCTCATTTGTAGAGTTCTCAGTTTTAGGTGAGAAAGGAGAATGACAACACCAAAGAGGACATACTTACAGAGATTAGAATGAACGTGCCCCAGACACAAGCAAAAAGGTAGAATGCACTAAGCTGTCCAGATTCATTAAACTTGCTGTGTTTCGTTTTGGAGAAGTGCATTCGCCTGTTAATTTTCTAAAAATAAAAGCAGTCATTAGTTATGAAGAATAAACTATAAACTATATACAATATATGACTATCATACCATGGAAAGCTAGAGCTTTACAAGTAGAGATTTCTGAGATTGCATACTTACATCCAACACATACTCCTGAATTATGGCATGAATAATTATCGCCACTAGCATGTAGAAGAAAACTGTAGCCAAATCTTTGATACCATAGTAATAAACAGACGTTGATTCAGTAGCTTGTTCCTCTGAAGGCCAAAACAAAAAGGACACACATACACAAAAATACGTAAGATTATAAAGAACAGCACTAAGTACAGCATAGCTAAAGAAACAAACAAAAGGAGACCAGTGCAAAGGTTTTCTAGAAACATCACGGTCACTTTGCTCTTCGATATCGTGAGTCTTAGCGGGCAATTAAAACTGGTAAGAGGCTATTTCAAAACTCAAAGCTTCAGAAATTACTTACAAAGACTTGACACATGTTAGTTACAGCCATCAAAGACAAAAAAAAAAAAAAATAGGAGAGAAGTCCACACCCAATAAACTGGTATTAACTCAGGGAAGCAATTCATATTGTTAAAAGTTAGACACAGCCCACCTGCCTATCTTTTTAAAGAACTTCTAAAACTTCCTATCAAACTGGACAGTATTATGATTCTGATGAAGAAAATGATTTGATTTTTGATTTAGTTTTAATATATTAGCAGCAAAGACAGAAGCAAACACTACTTAAATTTGGGGGTGGGGGACTAGGAATTGAACCTAGGGGTGCTCTCCCTCTGAATTATACTCTGAAGTCCTTTTTATCTTATTTTGTGAGACAGGGTCTTGCTAAATTCTGAAGGTGGGAATTGAACTTGTATGATCTTCCTGCCTCAGTCTCCCAAGTGCTGCAATTATAGGTATGCACCACCTGTGCCTCGCTTAAAATTGTTTCAGTCCTTAAAAGTGAATCTTAACCAAATACTTGTGAACTGCTGACAGCTGTTCTGTATGTTCACAGGGGTCACTTGAGCAAAATCCTTTATATTATTCTCTCGCATATTCACATTTCAAACCACCACCTCAGTTTTGGGTATCTGGTATGTAAGTGACTAAACAAAAACTTTACAAAATTATGTAACTAACTGAATAAAAACCCAACTCAATGCTGTATAAACGATCTACTGCTAACACTCTAAACAGAGAACTTCAAGGCAGGTGCACTTCCAGAAGAGGTCTCTATTTTCTCCTTCCCTCATGCTTGTTAATTCTCACAATCAACTTCCCGTAACAACTTGGTTTTCACATAGCATAATTTAGAAACAAAGCTTTTTGAAATGAAAACTAAAACTAAAGTTTAATGACATTTCCACTAACATAATTGCTGAGGGTAGAGAACAACAAAAGATGAAAATAAAACAACCTTAAAAATAAAGTCCATAAAAACTGAACCTGACCACTGTTCTACAGAAGCCTTGACTCAACAATACTACTACACACACTTAAAATACCTACTCTCAGAATTTTCTCATGAGAAAACAGGAGGGCAGGGAAGGCAATAAAAAAGTGATTTGATGGAATGTCAAGCCCATTTACAAAAATATGCAACACTAAATACATAAAGCTGGTTTTCCTATAATGTAGAAGGATAAAGTCAACCCAAAACATCATTTTTGTATCAAAAAATTATCAGAATAACGTTTAGATAACTATGGATGAGATCAGTGAAGACTGATGCAGAATCTAGTATTCATGAATATTTACAAGTTTGGTTTGACTTTGAATATTTACAAGTTTGGTTTGACTTCTATTAAGAAAATTCTTGAACCACCTACCTGTTGCAGGAAGGGTAACATTGTACTGAAGAGTAACAAAAATGATAGAAGCCTTTGCTGTTATCTACAATGAAAAAAAAAAAAAAAAAGAGATCCATGTTAATTTCTGAATCTCCAAAGCAGCAAATAAGGTGCAAAAACATTACAAATTCTGTCCTCAAATCTAAGAATCAAGTGTACTGTAGTTTCTGGGCCTGCTTATAGGCACAATAGGAATTCCTGATTACCAGAGTTGAACCTAGGAATAACGGTAATTTACCAAACTATATTTCTGTAATTTAGATGTGATTGTATAACTATTCCTCTAAGATTCCAAAAGTGAAACTCTTGGCAGTTTTAATAAACAATGATTTAACAAATAATGATTCCCTACTCTAGATTTGTACAATGAACACAAAGATCTCAGCAGCAAGAATTTTAGATGTTAATAAACAGGAAGCAGTTAGCAAGAGAAAAATGGATCAAGTGTAAGATCTGTGTGTTAACCTCTCTAACCACTTGGCTGGTTAAGTGGTCATTAAATATTTAACTGGCAGAACTATTGGTAAAAGAGGTTAGAACAGAAAAACGATACATTTACTAAATATTTATAGATACCAGCACAGTACTGGATAAAAAAGGCTAAAATAAAATGAACGGAATTATTCCTGATGACAGAGAGTCTGGTTGTCTCAGCAGGAGAGGTAAGCAAATTATCGTAGTCCTGTAGTCAGTGACAGTACCATTTGTGATAGGTACTCATGATACCTGATGAATCTGGGTTTTTCCCTGAAGCTGGGAATAAAGCCTTTTCGGGAAAAGCTTCTCTAAGACAATGCTGCTGCAGCAACTGTCTTGTTGGAAAATTCAAGTTCCTTAGATTCACAAGGCAGGATGTGGGCAATGGAGGAAGTAAACAAGGTTTAAAGGCAGGCCTGGTGGCACAGGACTCTAATCTCAGCATGTTGAGAGGCAGAGGCCAGAGGATCCCATGGTGAAGCCCAGCCATCGTTAACTTGGTGAGACCCTGTCTCAAAATCAAAAACTAAAAAAAAAAAAAAAAAAAAAAAAAAAAAAAAAAAAAAAAAAAAAAAAAAAAAAAAAAAAAAAAAAGTGCTGGGAATGTGGCTGAGTGTGAAGGCCACAGGCTACCACTGGGTACCAATTTATCATTAACTAAGGGATAGGGATGCAGCTCAGTGTGAAGGCCCTGGGTGTGATCTCTAGTACCACAGAACAAGCCAGCCAGCCAACCAACCAACCAACCAACCAACCAACCAAGTAACAGTAATCAAAGGCTAGAAATTAACACATTACACATCAATGAGAGGTAGTAATTACTACCAGAACATTTCTGAGCGTTAGAAAGCACCTTGACTGAATTAAGTAGGTAGATTTTACTTCACGTGACTGAAGACTTTAAGGAAGGTAACGTTCATTTATTCTTTAAAGTAACTGTAGTTGTGGCCTTTAGAGTTTCTGGATCCTCCATGGCCTCACTTCACATCGCAAGCAAAGTGGTCTTCTAATTCTGTCACTGTATTTCACAACCAACTAAAAATCTGTTAGTGGATTCCTGTTTTAGGATAAGGTGGATCATCCAACTCTTCGTGGTCTGATTTCTACCCTCTGCCTCTACCCTTATCTCAGGTCACTTCTCCTAGCAGTGATTACAGGGCAGGACCGCTCTGCCTGGCTGAGAATGAAATTTTAAGGATACGGTTTTTTCTGAATGTTTCCTCTTAGACTAGAAAAGTGGCATAGGTTGAGTCTCTCTTCACTGAAATGCTTCACATCAGAAACACCTAGGATTTCAATTTTTAAAATGATTTGGAGTACCTGCGTATATATGAGATACCCTGAGCATGGGACTCAAACCCAAACACAAAATTCATTTATGTTGCATATACACCTTAAACACACAGACATATTTTAGTGCATCTGTTTTGACAATCTTTCACTGAGGTTGGGAGTGGAATTTTCCACTTGTTGCATCACGTCAGTGCTCAGAAAGTTCTGGATTTTGGAGCAATTTGGTTTTTGGTGTTAGGGACACTCAACCTGTAATCAACAGAACGGCTAAGTCAGCAAGTGCGAAGGCACAAAACTTAAGAACTCTACACCTGATAAACCTTACTTTTCCTGTGTGTGTGGGAAAAAGTGATGTCACATTTAAACACAACTGGGACCTGAATGATGAATATTTCTATGTCTAAGATAGGTATAACGTTCATCAGATGCTATCAACTCCTGAGGCTGGAAGCCGATTTGTAATACTCGCCACTAGCATGGGCTATACGGCTTTTTTTCTGGTAACACTTAGCAATCTGGGAACTTAAGAGAAACAAAAAGGCCAAATCGGTAGTCCTCCCTTCCATGGTTTGGCTTCCTGTGGTTTCACCAACATAACCAAGAGCAGTTTTAAAATACTGAATGGAAAACTCCAGAAATAAACATAAGTTTTAAATTGTGTGCTAATCTGAGTAACATGATGAAATCTTGTGCCACCTGACTCCATCTACCTCAAGACGTTAATCACTTCTCTCCAGTATATTCACACTGTGTATGCTACGTCCTGGTTATCAGATCAACTATGGAGGCAGTGCTGGCTTTCATGTAACCCTTACACCGTAGCCTAATACATGAATCACCCACCCTGCCTCATCTCATCATAGGCTACTTTATATCATCACAAGAAGAATGAATACAGTGTAACACGATGTTCTAAGAAAAAGACTATGTTCATATTACTTTTATTACAGTGTACTGTCATAAGGTTCTATCTTGTTATTAGTTATTGTTAAGCTCTTGCCATGTCTAATTCATAAAACTTTATCATAGGTATATTCATGTAGAAAAAACAGTATTATTCGGCTTCAGGTATCCACTGGTGAGCACACGCTGGAGCACAACCCCTGTGGAGAAAGGGAGACAGGACTGCTGCACTGGAACGTCTACAGCGGAGACAGCAAAGGCCAGGACACCATACAAGCTTGGACTAAAGAGAGAAATGGCAGGAGAACAGCAGAGTGAGGTGAGCAACATGCAAATTGTGGCTAACTTACACTACCCTGGAATTCAAAACCTGAAAATAAATCAGGCCCGTGTGACCACACACACCCGAGTTCAGGATAAGATCTCTCAAATGAGTTGCTCACCAGAAGCAGATAGGAAAATCACTTGAAAAGGCAGATACATGAGCTGTATTAAGATCTGGGCCATTCACAAGGATTTATCACAGAAGAATGATGGTCTACGTTTCTAGGGTAGTGTAACTTACACGCGATTATTTTTTCCCCCATTTTATTGGTAGATATTAGTGCAAGATTTAAGGTTTACAATGAAGTTGAGCATTTTGTGCACATATGTATCTTGTCAAGGTGACAAGGGCTTTCCCACTCTCTTTCTGTCCCTCCCCCTAACATGTGATTATTTTTTAATAAAGTCAATAACTAAACTTAGGTTTACATTTGTTTAGACTTCACATAAACACACACACAGGCACTCTATTTCTCTCTGCTCTTGCCACAGTTTAGTTTCAACTCTTGAAAATGATGTCACCATTACCACAGCTGAGGAAACTGCGTTAACAGTCCTTTACAAACAAAAAATGGAATTCTTCAAAGATAAATTTAGTATTAAAATCATAAAAGCAACAAAATTAGATTATCCTTTTATGTGAGGCTTCCAAACAAAATTAAAATCTGGCCACTAGCTGGTTTAACATGTGACATTAAGCAGAGGAGGGAAAAATATAAGCTACCTCCTTTAAAAGGCTACAGAAAATCAAACCAGAGATCATTCTTTCCAGGCTTCCTCATCTCTAGGTGCTTTAGTTAAACTAATATTAATTAGAATTAGCTGACAGTAAGGTGAATTAGCCTGAGCTATAAATACGCTTCAGAAACATACAATGCAGTAAAAAATAAGAGTCTATGACAGCTTTGGACATTTATATCATTGCTCTCCATTTATTAAAAAAAAAGATTTACTCAGATCCACCCTGTTATAACAAACTAACATCCAATTCTATGGTGTATGCAAAGTTATTTTTTGAGTGGGGCTCAGTGTGTTTTCCTGTTATACAGAGGTTAATTATTCTGAACTTCTCAGAGGAAGGTGTGATTGCTACATGTACTCGATCCCTGAAAGTTAAAGCCAATTCCTGAAATTAAATTCTACATCTCTATCAGTCTATATAAACTTAGATTCTGAAAAGAAAAAAGAAAAAATGTTGGCAGCGAGGCAAGCCATGCTTAAAAATAAAACGTCTGAAATTTCCTAAGTCATTTTAATTCTAAGGGTCCCTCTACCCATTAGGCCTAAACAATCTACAGATTCCTGATCATCTCGCTGGAAAATCATTTCTTCTAGAAGGAAATATTTCTCTTGTGAAACTCTAATTCTTGATTTTTTTCCCATATCACTTTTAGGAAGCTTCCCAAGTACTCTTTATTTTTTGACTATTCAAATTTTCGTAATACAATCGAGAAGCCATCCAATATGTGGACAGAGATACTATAAATACACAATTTCAAAATTCATAAGCAAGTTTTGATAGCATAAAGTTTCTGGAAATCCAACTCTTATATTTTCCCTGAACTTATTACTTATCAACTTTTTTAACTGTGAACTATTAAATCCTCTCAGACAAGAGTGCTATCATCAGCCAGTGCTGTCATCCAGGACCAGGGGTGCAGGCCTGAAGCACTTTGGGAAGCTTCAGGAGGGAGGATCACAAGTTCAAGCTCAGCTGGGGCAACTTAGTGACTTGGTGAGATCCTGTGTCAAAATGAAAAATTAAAAACTGGGCTGGAGTATAGTGCAGTATGAGGACCCTAGGGGTGGATCTCTGATACCACCAAAAACCAAAAGAAAACAAAACAATTCCCCCAAAACAAAACAAAGCTGTCATCTATTTTCCAACATTACTGATTTTCCAAGGACTACTACTACATTCCTGTAAGCCAAGTAAGGTAGGCATTATACATATTAATTTTAATTCTGAAAAATCCTATATAAGCTTCATTATACAGACATGGAAACTTAAGTTCTGAAATGTTCTACTTTGAATATGAATCCCTTTAGCTTTAGAGAATCCATGCTTTCACTGATTTTTATCTACACTGTGTCTTCAGACTGATTAGTAATACAGTATCGTATTTCTTTGCTGATTTCACCATGAATTCTCAGAGTTCCTCAGTATACTTACACAAAAGGCTCAACAGTTCGGCAACAGTATCAACTTCTCTATTACCTTAGCACAAATATTCTAATTCTGTAATTATTCTAAATTTGAGGTTCAGCAGGAGTTACTTTAAGAGTATAGCAAAATTCACCTCAGCAGTATTTTCCCATACGTAGATAACATGCTTTCCAATCCTAAACTTTAACATATGGTAAGAAAAATGAAAGACCTGGACAAACCTCCCTCTTCTGTATTTCACGTTGACACTTTTATTTTGAAGCTACTAAAAACTATTTGATATTTTTGTTTTGTCCTTTTAGATGGTTAAGATAAAGATGAAAATCTGCTCACCGTTAAAAAAATATCAGTCATAAGAGTAAAGTATGAAAGGTGAACTTCCCTAGAAAACGTGGCACAAGATGTGAAACAGGTTAAAGAAATGTTACAGCATTTTCCTGACTTTTTGGTCTTTCTCATAGTCCAGGCTGCTCCCGAACCCACTATGTAACCCAACCTGGCCTCAGACTCACGGCAATCCTCCTGCCTCGGCCTCGCAAGAGCTGTTACAGCAGGCAGAGCTGAGATTCCAGGTGTGTGCCACCACACCCAGCTTATGCAGTGCTGGGAGCTGAAGCCAGCGCCTAGGCTTTAACCCGTTAAGCCAAGCCTCTGCCCTGTTACAGCACCCTAAGTGTCAGAATTTCTGATTTCTACTTCATTTCATTCAAAGCCCTGTAAATATGCGTTACAGCTCATGGTATTCCCAAATTATGTTTGTTAAAGTCAAAAAATCTTACCACGTGGTGGTAACACACAACTGTTGAATATACTGCATATATGAACACACTAAACATCTAAGTAGAAAGCATACACATAAAAATCACATTCAGAGAGTACAAATGCTTAGCATTTTATTATTTCCTGGGTGACTGAACCCAAGGCTTCCTGCATGCGAACCTGGCACTATCACCGAGCTACACCATCATTCCTGTGTTTTAAACACAATACAGTCATGTAAGACTTTATAAACTGTCAGGTGTCTTCACACCAATATTATCTGATTCCCCAATCCTTGCGGTACTAGCAAAACGTGATTTCTGTTTCTTCAAAAAGAGCACAAAAATGGTCCCGGACTTGAGTTACCCATTAAGCTTCTGACATGTTAGCTTGCTTAACTGTCCTTCTACTAGATATATACCTGCTGCCTCGTTAGCAAAGGCTTCAAACATACATGACACTACTATACATAAACAGCCCTTTATTATCTAGAAAAAATAACGTATTATCTAATAAAAACGTTTTAAAAAACCCAAATGGGCTCCCTTTAAAAATTTTCATCTCTCAACCTGTCACTAGATCAAGGATTTAATTCGCTTTTAAAGCACTAATCTAGGTACTAGAAATACAAGGGTAAAAAAAATCTTTATCTTTATTGCGGTTACACATAACGGGACAGATAAAACAACAAAAGAAATAATCAGCGTATCTGATGAGCTGGGAAAAACTCAAAAGGGAAAGAAGGAATGGGCGTGGGTATCGAGGAGTACGGGAGAAAACCGTAGGCTGTTAACGCGCACCTTGCAAAGTTTATTACCCACATTCAACAGCTGTTAAATAAGCCATCAAAATACCGGGTACGTGGGAAGACAATTTGCACTCTGACATCCCCTCCCGCTTCAAGGAGCGAAATCACTCGGCTCGCCGGCACAGCTGTTTAGAGTCTCGCTTTATGGGTCGGATCCTGTTTCTTCAGGAGAGCAAAGGGAAGGGCAAGACCCAAAGTTCAGGAGCGGAGAGGACGGGATGTGAGGCCCGCGGCGTGGCCGTGCCCAGCCGTCACCGCCCTCCGCGTGGGCAGCAGGCGCCGGGCTCCGTGGCTTTCTCGCCCGCTCGGACCTCGTCCTGCAGGCCGGGCCGGACGCCCCCGAGCCCGCCCCCCGCGCCGGCCAGCCCCGGCCCAGGGCCGCCCCCGCCCGCCCGCGGCCCCTCGCCGGCTGCCACGTAACCCTTCGCGGGAACCAGGAACTGCGCGGCGCGGCCGGCGGGAGGGGCGGCGGCCCGGGGCTCGGCGCCGCGCTGCGGGTGGGACCGCGCCTCCCGCCGCCCGAGCCCCGCCGGCGGCCGGGGCGCGGCGCGGCTCACCTCGAACATGAGCCCCAGCAGGAAGACCATGGCCACACAGGAGACGATGTCCGCGTGGTTCTGCAGGACGAACTCGTGGCTCAGGACCGGGGGGCTCTTGGAGCTCTTCTTGCGAATCGCCATGGCGGGGCCGCCGCCCGTGCCCGCAGGTGCTCCGCCCCGGCTCCGCTCTCGCCGGCCGCTCACCGACTCGCCGCCGCCTCCCCCTCGCCGCTCCTCACAGCCCCGCCGCAGCCGCTCGCTGGGGCTTCACTTCCCATCCCACAGCCAGTACGCAGCCGCCGGGGCCGCCCGGAAAAGAAAAAAAGAAAAAAGTGCCCGCAGCGGACGTGCGCATGCGCAGCAGAATCCTCGCGCCGGCGCCAGCCCTAGACGCCGCGCCAGTCCGTGCTGCCACCTGGTGGCCGGAGGTCTCAGGCCCGCCGCTGTGAATGGACGGGGTGCCTCTCCTCGGCTGTGAATGGAGCCAGCGCGGGGCGGGGCCGGGGGCGGGGCCGGGGCCGGGCGCGGACGAGTCGTTGGAGAGCTTCGGTGCCTGGTCAACGGCCTGAGACTGCGGCCTGGACTGCAAGCGCCGCGCGGGCTTGGGGCGCGCGCCCGCAGTCGTGCCTTTCCGCCCTTCTGGCCACACCGGGTCACACTCATGGTCAGTTGTGTAAGCTGCATGCCCCTGTCCAGAAAATTTGAAGATATTACTGCGACCTGACCACCCAAAGGTTCGTCGCGGTCTCTACTTTTGGCGTGTGTCTTAAAAGGTAGACCGAGTTAGTTTAAGTACTTCTGTAGACTTTGATCTATTTTTTAAGTCTTTACGTCTTCAGCCCCCTCCCCGCCCCAACCCCACTGGACCTCAGACTGAAGACTCTGAAATCTGTTTAAATTCATCTGCTTCCTTAATTTTGCTTTTTAAAAAAATTGACAACACTCTAAAATATGGAAGTCACCAAAATATCCATCAACAGTCTGGTGGATACACAAACTGTGGTATTTGTACACAATGGAATAGTATGCATCTATAAAGTCCAACAATGTGGAGGCTTTTATAGGTAAATGGAAGAAACTTGAGAACATCATGCTTAGTGAAGTGAGTCAGAAGCAGAAGGTGAAACATCGAATGGTCTCTCTGATATGAGAGACCCAGATCACAACTCTTATGGAACTTAAAATGAAAAACAAAGTGAAACAGGTGGGGGGGTAGGGTGGGAGGGGTGGGTAGAGGGAGGGACAAAAGGAGAGTGGGAAAGTCCTTGTCACCTTGAC
>PVKB01006611.1:6330-56832 GCA_004027205.1 Ctenodactylus gundi
ACAGCCAGGTGTCGGAGGAAGAAGTACATGGGGGTTTGGAGTCGCGGGTCCACGGTGGTGAGGGCGATGATGCCCAGGTTCCCGGCTGCAGTCAGCACGTAGATGACCAGGAAGACCAGGAAGAGGGGGACCTGCAGCTCTGGGCGGCCTGAGACTCCCATGAGAATGAACTCAGTGACCAAGGTCATATTTCCTGGAGCCATATTAATGTGCAAAGTTTATCTGTTTGGAGAGGAAAAGAAGATCTTAGACATTCTAAGAAATTGTTTTAGGACTTGCCTTAATGGACAGTGTAATTCCTATGTGATATTTATTTGATTCATGAGTTAATTTTTCCCATTGACCTCTTAGTTTATTATAAGTACCAATGCAGTGGCACAGAGTACGGCAGACTGAGTGCATTCAGTTAAGTCCGTGGCCTGGCACAGTGTGATTTTCTGAGGATTTTACTTTCCTACAGTCATAATGGGTCATAAATATGTTTCCCACTTTCAAAAATACGAAGCCATATTTTATGCTTTTTACCTTAATGAGGCTAAGATTGCCCTGAGCAGTGGGATGACCACGGGCCCTGCAAGGTCTCTCTGCAGCTCTGTAATTTTTTCACTTCTTGCTTTTTTTCAATAACATCTCCAAGCACTACCTTGCTCCTGTAAATTGTATTTCTACAGTTTTGCCAAATGTTCACTTAACTTGTGTGTTTTCCCCTCCGTGTATTAAGAGTTGTGTTCATTTCCATTTCATTATGTAGTGGCAAATACACAGAGGTGTGGCCCTCGGGTACAGTTTTCCGTGTATTGCTTCTGCTTTAACATGTCACGAGGCATAGGGGTGAAGCCTTTAGTAGTTCTCTACTCTGTAACACGCCTTGTTGAATACGGCTCTCGCTTTCTTTTTACACTTGCTCGGCTTTTCCCCCGAGCCCAGACAATTCCTTGTATTTCTTCTATTCTTTTCATTTTAGTAATGATTTTAATTATTAGATTTAATCATAACTCCTGATGTTATTAAATGCATGCTGCTCTGGCTTCTTACAATATGCCTCTTTCTTTCTCCTTGATGTCTTTGAATCAGTTTCTCAGCTATTAATTAACCAGACATTTCTTGACTTTCCTCTCTGTTCCCGATGATGTTCAAGCCATTCTGATCATGGGGAATGAAGGTCTTTTAAAAAATCATGTAAGCAAGATAATTTCACAATGTGTTATCTTTAATGAGCAAACTGAAGGATGAGATCTGTGAAGCTGACCCGGGTGACCACTTTCACGTGGGACGCCAGGAAGTCCTTTCTGAGAAGGTGCAACCTTAAGCCCTGACGTCCAGCTGCTTACGGAATTTCAGGAAGAGCCCTCCTGGATTCCGGAAAACAGGGAGTGAAGAGGAAAGCCACTCTGAAACAACCTGGGGGTCCTTCTCTGCCTAAGTCGTGACGCAGTTCATAAGGAAATAGGAAAATAGTACAATTAGATAATATATCTTACAATAACTATTCCTTCTAAGTGAATTTTAAATCAAGAAGAATTGCTAAAAGATGTGAACGTCATGATTGGCTTTGAGCTTTAGAAGTGTTACTCCGGAAAGTATAACGATAATGAATCATAGAGACTGAATAAAGCTGGTAATGAGTCATGAGGGGAAATAAAATAAAACAAAAAAACATTAAAATCACTTACGTAGTTGCTGTGAAATTTCTGGGCATAGATGATACTGGCTGGACAGAAATGAGAAACTGGGGCTTGGGAGACGACACTGACCAGGACTACTGGGAGCAGAAATGAGAGGCTCACCTTAAGTTAACTCCACTATGAGGGGAAGTCAGTTAGGAGATAGGAGTCAATTAGGGAAGAATTTTCTGGACTGAGGGCATAGCTCAGTGGTTAGAACACCTGCCTAGAAAGCCCAAGGCTCTGGGTTCAACTGCCCACAACTACATAAAAATTGCCCTAGCATGGTGATGCAGGCTCGTAATCCCAGCACTCTGGAGACTGAGGCAGGGGGTTGCCATGAGTTTGAGGCCGGTCTGGACTCCCGAGTGAGTTCAGGACCAGCCTCGACTAGACTCTGGGTTTTATTTCTTCCTGAAAATGTATAGCAGTCTCGTGTTAATCAACTGGGAATTTAGGGTTCTATGGTTAGGCTGTCCCTGGCTCAGCCATCTGCCTCTCCTCACGTTAGTCCATGTTTTTGATACGTATCCAATGACCTAGCCCAGGCTGATTCTGAGCTCACTCATTACCAGCTTTATTCAGTCTCTATAATTCATTATCTTTATACTTTTCAGAGTAACACTTTTAAAGCTCAAAGCCAATCATGATAATCATGTATTTTAGCAATTCTTCTTGATTTAAAATTCACTCATAGCAATCCTCCCGCCTCAGCCTCCCGAGTGCTGGGACTACAGGCATGTGCCACTACTTACGTGCTGCTGGGGAATCGAACTCAGGTACTTAGCGCTTGCTAGGCAAGTGCTGTAACCACTGAGCCCTTCCTCCAGCCCCATTGTCCTTTTTGAGACACTTCTTCGCTGAAATCTTGGTAGCTGTATTTTCCTCTAAGACATGTGGTTTCTCTTAGCATATTTTCTTACCATATTGATTACAATACACTAGTGGATGCATTTGCCTCTGAGGCATTAAATTTAGTTGGATTTTTTTCTGAGACTATTGACAATCTATAGTTTTACTGTCAATAAGGTGTGAACGTTTGGGTGCAGGTAGTTGTGTACATAACAAAATGCTCACTTCACACAATGCACCAGCCTAAAATAATGGCGTAAACACATTCCACTGAGCAAAATGAATCTCCGTTGCAGCTTGGTATTCTTGACTTAAAATATGAAACACAATGTCAGTTTGAACCACATATTCTCAGAAGTCATTGAAATGCTATACAAAGCCATTAAATACAAATGATTGTTTTATTTGATTATCTAAAATTCAGTGTTCTCTAAAACCAAAGTGGAACAGCTCATGTGAAAGCACAGAGTAGATTTTTTTTTTAAAAAAATTCTTCTACAAAATCAGATAAACGACTATTTACTCACCTGTAGATGAGAACCTGGTGAAGGTTGCTCAAGGGTGTTCATGTGGCTTTGAAATCAAGAGCTGGCTGGTCCTATAAACCCTCCCCGACTCTGAAGTGATCCGCGCAACCTCTGCCAGTTCCTTGGGGAAGGTACCCTTAGGGATTGGTTCCTAAACACTGTTTTCCTCTAGGAACTCAGCTAGAACCCTCTCGAGGGTTTTTTCTTTCTGTTTTTTTTTTTTTTTTTTTTTTTTGGTGGCAACCCAAGCCTGCATTATTGAGCTGTGTTACAGTTTATGACGTCTAGAAGAGAGTAACTGAAGTGTGTGGGTCACGTGACATCATTTTCAGGTAAAGATTTATAATGAAAAAAGCGGATTGTTTGTGACCTGAGAAACAGTGTCTAGCTATCATGGGAAAACCCCCCTACACCCTAGGCGTATACTTAGAATACTATGTCACCGCTTCTTCTGGTGATTTGTTCTCTTTTGCTTCAAAATACAGAACTGGCATAGTCATTGCTTCAAGGAATGGGGGTAAAGTAGAGTTTGAAAGATGAGTTTTCCTTCCCCAAGAACCTCATGCAATAGAAGCATCCTCTTTTTCTTCCATGCTTGCATTTCTCATAATTGTAAACAACGGTATTGAAAGGTTTTTGCATTGTGTTTGACAGTATCTAAAAATTTTCTGATGCACGATTGCTTTCTAAAATATTGACTATGTTAGATATGTATATTTTGTGCAAGTAATGTGTAACACAAATATTTGAAAATATGTTGGGCAAATTCTCCTTTTTGGAAATTAGGCCTTTTGTGGAACAGAGAGAGAGAGAGAGAGAGAGAGAGAGAGAGAGAATGTTAGATTGTCCCCGACACACCTTAATTTCAACACAGAGTTAGTGATGTAGAACAAGATGACATTCATTTGAAACGCAAAGGAATGCCCATTGCACAAGAGCACAGAGTATTTAAGAACACAGCCAAGTAGACTACCAGAGTGCAGTAGGTAGCAGAGATATTGAAGAAAACACTCTGAGGTGGCCTTTTGAGAAAAGGTTTATTGTAATATCAACAGGAAAAAAATAAGTTAGCTGGACATTTACTATGGGAAAGGATAGAGAACTGTGGTAACAGGATAGTTGCCCGGAAGTCTGTGGGATGCTAAGTGATGGCCAGTAGATAGGACAATAGCCTGGTTCCAGGGTGGCAAGCTGCACAGGAAGTAAGTATGCAAGTGTCCCGTGGTTGCTAGCTGGAATGCATCGGTGCAGTCATTGCAGGGGTAACACTTTATAGAGTGGACTACGTAGGCGAGGCTTAGCTGGCTTTCTCCCACTGCATTATAATGGGGTCTAAAATCGAGACTTGTGATGAACAGAGTAACTCCATCTTGTGGTGCTTGTGCTACTCAAGTCATGTGTCTGTTGTGTGAGTTAAACTTCTGTAATTTCTGTATCTTCTGTTAATTCTGTTAATTAGATCAAGTGTAAAGGGGCTATGGAAACCTCTAACTTCTGCAACCCTAACGTGCGGTAATTCTCTATACTTACGTAATTCCGTTATTTTTCCATAACTCCAAATTGTTGTGACTTTCTATAACCAGGTTGTGAGTTAGTCTTGTGATAAATTGTACCCAGTGAATTCCCAGCTGTCCTTACAACTCTGCTGGCTTGTTAAAATGAAATGTTATTTGTGTTCTAATAAGGCCTCAAGGCCAGGTACATAAGAGTTTGCCAGAATGGGCCATGCAAAAAGTCACGTATCTCCGCTACCACAGATGACCACTGGCTATCAGATTCCAGTTTGCCACTTGCTAACAGTGTGGCCTGCCTCAATGAGACAAAGAAGTCCAAATTTAATAGGTCCCCTAAAATGTCTATATTTATCTGTTAAGTTGTAATTGGTGACTATGTAACAATGTAAAATTCCTCTTATAAGTGCTCTGCTAAGTTTGCTCAGGGCTGCTCTCTGGAGACCCACTCAGGGGTCCAGGGCCAGCCCAGCCAGAGTCCATCATCTGGCTGTAATTAACAAAACTTACCTTGGTGTTTGGGTGTGCATCTCATTACCAACAGAAGCCAAGTGAATCTGAAGACTCAGGCAGAAGCTAGTGCTTTCCCAGGAAGAGGCTGTAACCACGTTTCTTCTTCCTTCCTTTCATGACTTAAAGCTGCCGTTAGCCCCTCCCCCAGGGTGGAAGCCCCTCCCCCATTTCCTGGCCCACAATTCGGTAAGGAACACCTGAAAGCTCTACTTTGGGCAACTTCCAAAATCAACAAGTTGATACATTCCCTCCAAGTCAAACCCCAAGCACCCTCTCCTCGCTCTGCTTCTCAGTATCACACAGTTTCCAATACCTGAGGCTCTTGGGAAACACTCAAGATCCAAACTGTAGCATTCTGCCCCTGACTCCCAGAAGACTCATGTCTACCTTCTCATGCAAAATCCACTTACTCCCTAAGAGTTGCCAAAGTCTTAACAGTTCCATCATTGCTAAAAAGTCCAAGTCTGAGGTCAAGCTCTTAGCTGGGAGCTCCTGTGAAGAATCAAAACGTTAATCACTTCCAAAACACAATGGCACAGGGTAAACATTCCCATTCCAAGAGGAAGGAACAGGATGACGGAAAGGAATTAGACCAAAACAAGTTTTAAGTCCAGCAGGGGAAAGGTGAAATTCTACAACCTTGTACACAACATTTGGGGTGAACCGTGGCAAGGTGTGGGCTCCAAAGGTCTGTGTGGCCCCACTCCTCAGTGTTGACTTCAGCTGTAGCCTTCATCTTCCTCGCTTTGGGCTGGCTCCACATGCAGCTTGTGGCTTTCCTCAAGGCATGACCCAAGCTTCTGGATTCTCCAATTTTTGGGGTGTCCTCTGAACTTTAGGGCACTCCTTTACAACTTCACACACTGCCCTTCCACAGGCACACTGCTGGCCCTCCAAGGCCTTCCTCTAAAATCCAGGTGGAAGCCTCCGTGACCCCACAGTTCTTGCTCTCTGAAAGCCTTTGAAACCAGAAGAATGCCACAGCCGGAGCAGCGGTTTGGCCTTCCTGGCTCTTGGCTTGCAGCAGCCTCCAAGTGCCTAGGGGGCTGAACTCCAGGTAGCTGAACTCTGCCAAACACTTCTGTCTTTGACTCTGCAGGATGCGCTGAAGTACTCTTCTCAGCTCAAGGTACGTTGCCTTTCCACCCTTTAACTGGTAAAAGGTGGGATCTTGCTGATTGCTGAGACACACTCAGGAATCTTTTTAATGGAATTGTTTTCAAGTACCTGGCTTCTTTTTAGTGCTAATCGCTTTAACATCCCTGTGCTCTTCTGCCCCATTATTGCAGCCTTACAAAACTGCAAACTTTTTACATCATTTTTCTCTGCCATCTTTTCTTGCTTTTTTCAGCATAGAGTTGTCTAAAGGTTGCAAGGCGTACCCAAGTGACAGCCTGGACATCGGGCTGGTTTGAGATTTCTTTCAGAGATTATGTAGTCCACCACCCTTCATTTCAGTTTCAGGCAAGGGCCAAGTGGCAACACACTTTCGGCCACAGCACAGCATGTGTAGCTGTCAGACCCGCTACCGACACAGTTGTCTTCCTCTTCTGAACTTCTTGAGCCTGTCCTTTCCAATCCACATTTCTGTTAACATTCTGGTGTTCTGAACTCTGACCAGAATCTCACATTAAGCTCAGCTCACAGCACTCCAAGGCTTCCCCAGCTGGTATCTTCAAACCATTCCCACTTCCTCCTGCAAACCAGTTCCAAAGGCTTCCACACCACATTGTCAGGTGAAGGCATAGAAATGGCCCCATGTCTCTGGTTCTAATTTGTGTCCTTTCTTGTTGCTCTGATGAAATACCTGACATCCACAAGTTAAGGGAGGAAAGGTTTATTTAGCTCACCATTTCAGAACGTCTCACACAGTCCATTCTCAGGGAAACTGGCAACAGTGGAGGCGCATGGCAGAGACAGAGGCTGAGGAGCTGCTCCCCCCGTTGCCAACAGGAGCCAAATGAGTCTGAAGACTCATGTAGAGGCAAGGGCTTTCTCACCAAGAAGCTGTAACAACGTTTCTTCATCTTCCTTTGATGATATTAAGCTGAGGGTGGAGGGCAACTAGCAGCTTGAAATTATTAAAGAAACTTGACTCCCTGTCTCCTACAAATCAGTCACTTGTGATAGCAGTTATTCTTAATATTAAAACTGGATGCCTAGCAAAGAAAAATCACTAAAGTCACTCTTCGGTCTTTGTTGTTTCAAATTATGAGGTTTCCCACTTGGATCTTTTCAAATAGTGTATGAGGCCCGTTCCAGACGCTGGTACAAAACACTGACACCTACGATTTAAGGAGCAGCTGCTTATGCAGGCCCTTGGTTTCAGAAAGCCCAGGCCAGGGTTGGCAGGCTCCAAGGCAGACGTAGTGTGGGTGAAAGCCGCAATGGAAAGCCTCTTTTAAAAGCTGTTCAAGTCCCGGCAGCCAGGAAGTAGCGTGAGCAAGGAAGAGCCAGGAACAAGCAAACATCCTTCCAGGTTACGCTTCTAGTGACCCAGCTCCAACCAGATCCCACCTTTTAGCAGCAAGTCGGCTACTGAACTCATCAACTCATCAATCTGTGAATAAACACAGCATCCTAATTTCTGAACATTTGAGACTGTCAGGGACATTTTGGTTCTAAACCATACTAAATAGTAAAACTTGTTATTTGTTTGACTGTTTCTCCTTATTTCTTCTTTATATCTTGATTCCAGAACACCTACCTTTTCACTCAGAAGCACCGAGTTCACCAAAGCAAAAGAACATGCCAAAAAGACATAGAATTATTCCAGTATCTTTTTGTTCTTATAATAAAAATTTCTCCTCGATGTCCAGTTTATCATTAAGATACAAAAGTTTGACTTGGTTGGAAACTTCATTTTGAGGTGGCATGCTTTTAAACTTAGCCTAAATCCTCATAAGTGTTTCTTTCATGTTGCGTTCTAATCACATATTGAATTGTTTGTTTTTTAAAAGCTAAAACCTTTTTTCATGGAGTAATTTTTGTATTTTTATTGCTCAGTGATTATCATAGACTATAGCACTTATCATCTCTCTCTTACTAATTCTATGGCAAAAGTTCTAGTTTAGTTATTTAAGAATAATTCTTTTTTTTCTTGCCTCTTCAAGGCTAAATTCAACCAAAAATTCCACATGGTTTTTGTTATCAATAGCAAACATTTTCAAAAGCCTTGAAAATAAATTGGGAGTTATGTTAACTACAATATTTGTTTATTCAAAAAATATTGATATAAGTAGTATATTCTTCAGAAACCAGAAAAACAACTGTGTAAACTATCTATACTTTTTGATGCTATAAATGGTCTTACGTAGCATTAAAGGAAGACTGCTGGACCCCCTGCATAGATGAATGATAAGGTATTAAGTGAGGATTTTGCATCGAGTTAAAGTTCTCTTTAGAGCATCTTTAACTTCTTTATTTCTCAGGCTATAGATCAATGGATTCAGCATCGGGATCACCAGTGTGTAAAACACAGAGGCCATTTTATCAGTATCGAAAGTGTGGCTGGATTTGGGCTGCAAGTAAATGAACAGCAATGTGCCATAGAACACCACCACCGCAGTGAGGTGGGAGCTGCAGGTGGAGAAGGCTCTGTGCCTCCCTTCCTTGGAGCTCATTCTGAAAATGGCCACGAGAATAAACACGTAGGACACGAGAACAATCAGGAGGGAGGAGAGCAAATTACAGCCTGAGAAGACCAAAATAATCAGTTCTAATTCATGGGTGTCAGAACAGAGCAGGGACATCAGCGGGAGACAGTCGCAGTAGAAGTACCTGATGACGTTCGAGCCACAGAAGGGCAATGTGAATAGCTTCACAGTGAGTAAAAGCGACACGAAGGTGCTGTAGAGATATGGAGCGACGACCAAACCCCAACACACTTTGTCGGCCATGGTGACCATGTACATTAGAGGTTTGCAGATGGCTACATAGCGGTCATAGGCCATTGCAGAGAGTATGAAGAGCTCAGTGATGATGAAGATCTCAAAGAATGCCAGTTGGGTGGCACACCCATGGTAGGAGATGGTGTTCTGGTGTGCCACAAAGTTTACCATCATCTTTGGGCCAATGACAGTGGAGTAACCAAGATCTGTGATTGACAAATGTCTAAGGAAGAAGTACATCGGGGTGTGTAGCTTAGAGTCCAGATGGGTCAAGGTCACCATTCCCAGATTGCCCACCACTGTGACCAAGTATATGATGAGAAAGATTCCAAGGAGTGGCACCTGCAGACCAGGGTTGTCGGTGATCCCCAAAATAATAAATTCAGTGACCCGGGTCACTGCGGTGTGGTTGTGTTTCTCCATGGGGCTCATTTTAGTTACCTGTGTAAGGAGGCACAAGTCATAGTTGACACACTATGTCCTAAAAGAATTTACAGTATAGTGCATGTGACATAGGAACTTTTTTCGTCAAATACTAGCCTCTGTTACACATAGCTATAGTCACTTTCATTTAAAATCTGGTAAGTGATGCTTTTAAAGGACAAGATGTGTTGAAGCATTTTTGATACCGATTCTGACACTTAGTTTTTAGATCCTATGCTCATCTTGTAAAGAGAGCAATGCAGTTTAATATAGCTTCTTAAAAAACTCAAGTGCTTTGTAGAACAGACATCTATCCCCAAACAATGATCCTCACCTTGTAGCCAATCAGATCATCTCATTTAAAAAGTGGTAGAAAGACTTGTCAAGCTATTAGTGGAGAGGTCTGTAATGACAGAACAGGAACCATCTGTTAAATACGGGTTTCCCTCTCTCTCAGATTGCTTACTCAATGCAAAATCTATGGTTATCTCCAAATGCTGTTCAGACCTACGCTGTTGCCCCATCTGCCCTTTTGTGTGATGAGCCACTGCCTCTAGTAGTCTCACTTCACTCTCTCCTACAGAAAAGAACTTGACCAAACACTTAGATAAAGGAGAATTGGAAGAGGCCCAACGCCGTGTGGGTGTAAGCGGGTGTCTAGGGATTAAGAAAACCCAAGGCAAGAGGGAGATTTTCTAAGCACTTCACATGTATTAACTCACACAATCCACACACATGCTAGGAAGGAGACACGTATAGCACTCCCATCTACTAGTTTCTCTTTTAACATTGGGACTCTTCAGTCTTCCCTAAATGTATTCCTTTCATCTGTGTGCATGTGTGACACGTAATCGTCGCATTCACCTCGAGGTACCGATGCCTAGACACCCACCATCTTTGTCACTTTATTTCTCCTCCCCCTTCTTATCCTCTTTCTCTCCCCACCTCGTCTTTCTGCACAGAATCTGTCTCATTGTTTCTTACTGCCACTTTTCACTTAATTATTCATTAGATTTTTCATTTTGGAGAAACTGTATATTTAACCTTCCGTGCCTGCTTCATTTTGCAAAGCATCATGTCCTTAAGGCGCACCATTTTTCTACAATGACTCAAACCTGTCCCTACAGCAGAGGCGTGCTCCAGCGTGTCCACAGGGCACAATTCTCCTCCGTTCTTCTGCACATCGACGAGTCAGCTGCTTCTGAAACTTGGCTGTTATGAAGCGTGTTGCTATAGGCGTGGGCGTGAGCACGCCGTTGCTGTAACATCCCCATCTGAAAGGCAAGGAAACAGGTGCCTGGAGTTTGAGATCGTGAGAAGGGTCGCTCATGTTGCGAGCGGAGAAGTCAGGGCTTAAGGGGTGGCAACTAACACAGGACATAAGCTCTAACTAGGTGTGGGGGCACGCACCTCGGAAGGCTGAGGTGGGAAGCTACTTAGTTTGAGCACAGACTGGACAATTTAGCAACTTAGTGAGTTCTTGTTCATAAACAGACAAACAAATAAATAAATAGTAAGTCTGAGGATACAGCTTCATGCAAAGACTCTGTGTTCAAATGCTCACACCGAGAATAAAGTAAACACTCTAACATGCCCCTACTCTATCAAAGCATTCTGAGCAGAGAGGAAAAGACATTTTTAAAAAACTCTAAAAGATAATAATAGAAAAAAATCTTTGTTAAAATAGATGAGTAAGACAGTAGGTTAATTTGAAGGCTAAGGCTGTGCAGATATCGGGCAGTACAGCCTGTGGGGCAGCGCAGCAGGTGTGCCTGAGATTTCGATCCTTCAGATGACAGAAAGGTATATTACAAAGGAAGAATACCGTTGCATAGCATGGGGTCTTCTTGGGCCCTTGGTTCTAGCCCAGGTTCTGACATTCTTAGACATTTCCGGAGATCCATGTTTCTACTCACTGTGGTGGAGAGTTCCTTTGTCTTCTCCTTGTTTTAAGCAAGCCAGGTTGTTTCACAGAGGACTTAGGGCTTATTTTTTTCATTCTGGAGACACATTTGGTTGAAGCTTAAATGGGATTCATGGATAAACAGCTTACTTATAATTACCTGAGGGAGGGTCTCTTGTGTATTTGCGAAATAATTTTCAAATATTCCATTGGGTACATTAAAAATAAATATGCATACATAATGACCTGATCTATTGGGATAAATCAATCATACAATATCACTCTACCTTGGAAATCATAAACCTGCCTTGATGAGCAGCTCAATTATACAATATCACCAGATTAATAAGTATAATATTCTTACACAACCCATGTGGAAGAATAAATCCCCAGGAATAGATTATACAACATTTAATAATAATATCTACTGTTCAGGAATGTACTTTTATCTATTGAATTATAAGTTTATAGAAAACAATGTCATATGACGTTTATCATCTCTGTAAATAAATTAGTGGTAAATGGCTTTTTATGTGGTTTTCATTTACCCTAATCTCTGGTTGTAATTCAAAATTTGTCCTTAAATTTGTTTGCAGAAATTTTACCTTAATAAACTCTGATGCATTTTAATTTCTGTGTAGTCGTCTTAGAATTCTTTTAGCATTTTATTTGTGGACTTATGCTTCTTTAAAATGTGTATTTATATTTGGAAGAAAAAAACAAGGTCAAATTTTTCTTATATTTTCTGTATGATACAATGTCTTCCATTTGGACCTGTAATGGCACATATATTAAGTAACTTATTATTGTATCACATGATAAATATTTGATCTTATGTAATTTGAGTATTTTCATCTCTAGAAGTCCCCTTGGTCCTTGGTTGAGTTTTGATAGTTCAGTTGTTCCCCACAGCTGAACTTAGTAGTTTTGTTAAGTGATTGAGCATAGTGAACCTGTTCGCAGCTGTTGTTTTGAAGTTCTTTCCTGGTGGGGGTATAAGATAAGATAAAAAACCGGAAGGGGGTTGCTGGCGTGAGGAACCCAGCGGGAACCCTAAACACAGGATGGCACATTGATGGGCTTAGACTTGCGATGCTACAGTGTTTCACTTTTTGTCTACTTCAAGATATTAATTTTCTTCTTGATTGATGTCTTCTCCTGTGTTGGTTTGTGACCCAAACTCCTCTCATGTCCATATGTGAATCTGCCTTCTTTCTGCTAGAAGCCACCCGCCTAGTTTTGAGATTCTACTTTTCGATTCCTCCGCCCACGGGACATTCCAGAATTGTGTCTATGTCCTTGTTCATGTCTTCCTCTAACTTGCTTTTTGGGCACTTGCTCTTTTGTTATTTTGTCTCTAGCCTTTAACCTTTCATTGACCCCTTGGGCAAATATATCAACTATTATCCAAAATTAGTGTGCAATTTCTAGAGATTTCTCTTATTTCTGCTGCAACCTGACATGGCACTTACGCTGTACTTTATTGGAAAATGTAATAATATTTTAAAGCAACTGTGTTAAATCACAAATATCATTTTTGTCCTTTAATTTTCTTTCAATTTTCCAGATTGAAATATTTGCTAATTTTTGTATTTTATTTCCTATGCTAGTCGAAGCTTCCATAATAAACAAGCTGCTGTGGTGAGCCTTACCACTGGCTAGTTTTAATCTTGTCATGTTATTAACCTAATTGCCTTTTTTAAAGCCTTATTTACAAATATAGTCACACTCTAAAGTCCTGGAGATTAGTTCTTAAAAATAGATTTGGGAGCAGACACAATTTAGATCACACACGAAAACTCAAAAATCATGAAAATTACAAAATTATTTGAAAATTCCCACCCTAAGGCCAAATGTGTTGAAAAGATCTTTATTTGATGGAAAACTTATGTCTGAAATAAGTGGATGCTGTGCATTTTATAGTAACACGTGACGCATTTTGTTCTGATGTAGTACCTAAAATATTACATATTTTAAACAGAAACTGTTGGTGAAGTTTCGGACATATTGTCTGGCTTGCAAAGCTGCTTGTGGTGACTTTGCCTCTCTGTCTCTGTTGGATGCTCAGATGTTGGACAGACTCTTCCCATGCTGGTTTTTAAGAACTCAATTGTCTGCCCGCTCTAAATGTCTACATAATCCATAGGTGTGTGCAAGAGACTCATCTAGTTCACACTGTTGTAGTTTCAGTACCTACAGTAAAAACAAAATCAAGAAGACAAGTGTCCAAAAAAAGCAATAAACTGAAAAAAAAACAGATCACTTATTGATGTACTGTGTAATATACATTTTAATTTAGAGATTATGTGATTCTACAAAAAGGTAGATTGAACCAAAGCCAAAGATTGCAGGAATAGTGATATTTAATTGATACATGAAGTAAGAGCCGTAATTTGTATGACGATATAACAAAAAAAATCTAATTTTCTTATGCTCCTGGGAGATCTTGCTATGCAACCAATAAATGTATTTGTACCTACAAGAAATATAGCCTATTGACACGTTGCCTTTGAGTATCAGACTAGTCTTTTCCATACTCAACACTACATACAATTTGTTAACTTATGCCTGAAGACTCTGTGGAAGGCGTTTTTTACCTCTCTGTTCCTAACGCTGTAGATCAGGGGGTTCAGCATGGGGATCACTAGCGTGTAAAACACGGAGGTGAACTTATCAGACTCAAAGGAGTGGGCGGACTTGGGCTGTACGTACATGAAGAGCAGCGTCCCATAGAACACCACCACCACAGTCAGGTGAGACCCACATGTGGAGAAAGCCTTTTTTCTTCCCTCCGCAGAGCGCATCCGGCATATGGCTGACAGAATCAGGGCATAGGACGACAGCACAACAGACAGGGAAGAGATCAGGTTGAACGCTGACAGTAGGACGATCAACAGTTCTATATCTTGGGCATTTGAGCACAGTATAAGTAACAAGGGAACATTATCACAGTAAAAATGGCTGACATTTGTGCTACAGAAGGGCAAGGTAAAAATCTTAATGGTGATCACAAGAGCCTGAAGGGTGCTGTAGAGGTAGGGGATCCCCACCAGCACGTGGCACCGCCCACGAGACATGATGACGTTGTACAACAGGGGACTGCAGATGGCCACATAGCGGTCGTAGGCCATGGCCGACAGGATGAAAAGTTCGCTGATTATGAAGAAGACGAAGAAAACCATCTGTGTGGCACACGCACAGTAGGAAATGGTGTTTCGATTCACCATAAAATTGACCAGCATCTTAGGATAGATGACAGTGGAGTCGCCAAGGTCAATGAAGGCCAGGTGTCTGATGAAAAAATACATAGGCGTGTGTAGGCGGGAGTCGAGACGGGTGAGAAGGATCATGCCCAGGTTGCCTACCACCGTGACGGTGTAGATGGCGAGGAAGGTCACGAAGAGTGGAAGCTGCAGCCCGGGCAGCCTGGTGACTCCTGCCAGGATGAAGTCAGTGGGTACTGAGAGATTCTGCCCCTCCCTGTGTCCAGTTCTTTCTTCTGGGAAGAAACAAAGGACACGTGATAAGCTTCCACTTAGAGTCATGCAAATAAATTGTGTTTGTAGAACGGAAATACATGTTTGGATAGGCCACAAAGCATTCATTCGACAAGCTACGTGACAGATGTGATTTTCTCCCCCCACAATGCGAATCCGTAGGGAATACCTGCACCGTCACACCGCGGATCGCATTGTGAGGAGCCCCAGCCCCCTGGAGAGCAACCGCCAGGAACTGTATTTCATCTACATACTTGAATCACATATTTTTTTTAATTTACAAGGGGTACTGGAAAAACACGGTAGATATTTACATTACGGTCTATTACAATAAAAGACTTTTAACGTCAGTAGATGGAGCTATGCCTTTAATTTTATTAGCAACTTAATTAATTTATAAAGTTTTAGTTTACAACCATTTTTAAAGGTTTGTTTACAACCTTTTTTTATTATTTATTTTTTTTTTTTTTTGGAGACAGGGTCTTGATCTGTGGTCCTGGCTAGTCCTTAACTCACTGTGCATCCTCGGCTGGCCTTGAACTCATGGCAATCCTCCTGCCTCAGCTTCCCAGGTGCTGGGATGACAGGTGTTGCAACGCCACGCCCTGCTTTTGCGGTGCTGAAGAATTGATCTCAAGCGGTTTGGTTTCTGTGCTATTCCTCCAGCCTTACAACTGAAATTCTTAAACTTGTTTTTTATTCCAAGTTTACATTTAAATTTATTTATCAGACGATATAAATAATTTTACTTCTTTTTTACAGAAGAGAGTCCTTTGTTAGGATAGTCTTCAAGATTAATGAGACGTGAGCATTTTTTCTCTGCTAAAATGCACAGCATATGTTGATATAGAGTTTTTAAATATTTTAAATGCTTTGCGTTATGTTACATGACACTGTTAAGATGGTAGAGTGTGCAAGCAATCTAAAATATTTGTCTGAGCACTGATTTTACCATATCTTACCATACCATACCATAACTGGTTCAATATTTCTGGAGTTTATCAATCGCATATTCAGAGTGTATGCTATTTTGATATTAAAATATTTTAGCATTAAGTACCATCATATATAGTAATATGGGACATCATGAAGCAAAGCAGAATTTCTCTGATTAAAATAGGGGCCCCGTGTCAGCCTGATCTCTTGAATACTGTTGCCATTGAGCATCTCCTCAGGGAACTCTAGAGCCGTGTAAACATGACTCTTTAACTGGAGAAGTAAGTACTAAGATGTCAGCCTATTCCCGCTACATGTAACAGAAGGGGGAGGCGGTGTTAGATTGCGAAGCCACAAGGTCCACAGTTCTGCGGCGCAGCTGCTGCCAGCTGCGGCACCTCTAGGAACCCGCTCACACCGTGTCCCTTTGCGTCTCCCACCCAGGGGGCTCATGTGGGGACAGGACGATGCCGGGAATGCTGCACCTGGTCCCTTTCTCCTCCCAGGGAGCAGCGGTTCGCTGCTTTTCCCCTGAGTTCCTTCCTTGAAGGTTTCAGATGCCTTCTTCAGGCTCCACTAAGGACCATGGCCCACTTCCTCTTGGAAATTTTGTTTGAATTTGCAGGATTACACAGTCTGCTTCTTTAGAGTTTTGTTGTGGAATAGAAGGTGCATTGGCTCGAAAATTCAAAATTGCAATACCAACTTTATGCCTGCAGAAGTATGCACAGTGGTTGATTTTTCCCCCAATATTTATACATGCTTATTTCAGAGAGGAAGTACTTAGGATTCAGGAATCACTCCATAACATCAAAACTCTAAAAAAAAAAATCCTACTTACTTCTGTCTACTCAATGCTTTTTTTGATCCATACGAAGCAAAAATAGTTCCAGAAGCAAGCAACATTGTAAGAACAATCCAAACAGAGACTAAAATCTCTACATGTTTGTGCATGTACATACATAACATGCTTGCAGTTTACAGAATACTGCAGTGGGAATGACTTCAATATTCATTTCAACATAGTGGCTCTACATATTTACAGTCAAAAGAAATTTTTTAATGACCAAATGTTACATATAAAGCAAATATTTAGTGTTATTTCTTATCTATCTATATATAAGGAAAGTTGAAATTGAGTATACTGTATTTTGCCTGGAAATCCCATCCCTAGTAGGTTTTGATTGACAAGGTGAATTATACATTTTATAGATTTTTAAACTTCCTCTTCATTTCACAACCTAAAAGACTCGCTGAACTCTCCTGAGTCAAATATCTCCAGGATATTTATTTCAGTTCAGGGAAATTTATGCCCTACAAAGAAACACTCATAAAAGAAAAAACAGTTCCCAGGGAAGATTAAGAGTTTTATAGCATTGGTGACAAAACCAGCTATCATGGACCCTAAGCTCCTACAGTTGGAATCTGACGGGAGGGGAAGTCACCACACGCAGGTGACTCTCACCAAAGCCATGACAACCCTTACCCATTGACCTCCAGTGAAGAAGCAGACGCCTTTCTCTGAACTCATTCTGACTTTCTCCTTGGATTGGAAGAATTATGTATGCCTCACGTCCCTCTCCCCAATATCCCCCGAGGAAATATCATGTAGTTCCTTTAGCTCTATAATCACCTAAGAGACACAGAGGTTTGCTTTGATGGCGTCCCTTCATGGTCCCCAGTGAGAAAATGTGAGGAAAGAAACACAACAGGGCGTTGATCTAAGTTCCTCTGGGGGGCTTGACCTGCTCGCCGACACACACACCCAGTAAGAGAAGAGCAACGGGTTCACGCCACACGTACTCCTTTAAAATGGCGCCAGCACCAGCAGCAAAATCTACATATCTTGACTGAGGACATAAGCCAATGTTTAGAGTGCTTGCGTCACTTGTGCAAGGCCCTTGGTTTGATATCCCACACCACCGCCGCAAAAAAATTTTAAAAAAAAAGGCTGGGTGGGTTGGTACCCACTTGTAATCCCAGTAGCACTGGGAGCCTGAGGTTGGAGGATTGTTGTGAGTTCAAGGCCAGCCTGGGCTCCATAGTGAGTTCAGGACCAGCTTGGACTACAGAATGATACCCTGTTTCAAAAACCAATAAATAAGTAATTAAAATAAACAAAAGTGTGGTCTTGCCTTAAAAACGATTTATTTCTTATTTTTTAATTAAATTATTTAGTAGGCACTAAGTTAAAAATTTGTAATATAACTTATACATGTGATACAGAGAGCGCCTCCACCTGCTTCATATGGCCATCTATTGCAGAGAAGTCCCACACACAATAGGGCTAGTTGTCTAATATCACTAAATCAATTTCTCTATGGGCCAATCATGTCTTTCTTGAACTCACTTTCAGTGTTTGATATGATACCAGGTATCTGTTGCACTTCATCTTATTTTAATCAATGAATTGATAACCGCAAAATGCAGATATTTATACCACAGGAAGCAACGATTAGATATTTCTGAACATTATGCCATGACTACAATAAATGATCTAATACACCTGTCACTACCTACTGTTACTGAGTGTGTGTGTGTGTGTGTGTGTGTGTGTGTGTGTGTGTGTGTGTGTGTGTGTGTTACAGAAGAGATCAGAAACTTTCAGATCTGTCACATGTCAATGAGACTGTGCAGTGCTATGAGTGACAGTCTTCACACCCTACAATCGGTTACTCAGAATTTCTTAATTCCATAATCAATCCCTCGGCCTTTCTTCTTCCTCTAATCTTATGCCAAAGAGAGATTTTCTTCTTTTTCGTCACAGAATGACATCAGCAAAGACACATTTGATTTAAAAATGAAATACGGGGTAGCTGTGCAGAGCCTGTAATATGGTGCTAGATCACCTGCAATTAAAAACTCTGATGATAATAGCTAATACTTTGACAAATTAAATAATTAATACATGCATGTGAGTATAAGTTATATGTATGTATATTTATCTATCTATCTATAGTTATTCACAATGGTCACATTGAACTTGGATATTTTGCACTCATATATATCATATCAACATTACAATCCTTTCCCTCCTGCTTTTTGACCTTTCCACTCTCTCTCACCCCCTCCCTGATTCCCACTAGTACACCCATTTCGTTCCATAATATGTCTATATTCTTAGCTTTTCATACCAGAGAAACTATGCAATATTTAACCTTCTGGGTGTGGCTCACTTTACTAACCATGATGGTCTCAAATTGTGTAGCTTTACCTACCAAAGCCTCAAATTTATGTCTTTCTGAAAGAGTAGTACTGCATCGTGTACAAATATTACAATTTTGTATCCACTGGTGTGTATTTCAGCATCTTCCACAATTTAGCTATTGTTAGTTGTGCTGCTATAAACATGGGTATACATGCACCTCTGTTATACATTGCTTTTAACTTTTTTGGAAAGATATCCTGAAGAGGTACCATTGGATTTAATGGAACATTTATTTCCAGCGTTTTGAGGAATTCTCATACTGTTTTCCACATATAACAGTTTACAGTCCCACCAGCGATATATAAGGATGCACAATTTTTATTGACTTTAATTGCTTGACTACATCAGTTGATTGCTTGACTTACAAGATGAAAAATTGCAAATATAAATATTTTGTTAGTATGTAATATGCTGGCATTTAAGAATAAATATTACCAAGCCACTGGTGTAGTTAAAATGAGTCTTTATTGTGGATACTGAGGTGTAAAACATGCAAACTACTTTTGTCAGTGTCGAAGGACTGAGTGGATGTGGACTGTACATACATAAACATCCATGTCCCATAAGGCACTGAATCACTGGATCCACAGGAGCAACCTACAAGTGGAGAAATACTTGCGACTGATCCCTGCAGAGTCAACCTGAGAACAGCCAGGGAGGTGACTTTGTAGTGACTGTGGATGGTCAGAGGAGAGGAAGTCACACTTGCACCTAAAACAGGAATTTTCAGTTACCATCTGAACTTCATGAACATTTAAGCAAAACAAACACAATAAACACAGACCGTGACAGCAGATGTGACATGACATGGTAGACACAGCAGCATAGCGACAACTTCACAGGGACTAGAAGAGACACACATAAGAAATACAGAAGAGAATGTCATCAGCGTCTACTGAGCCCTTTGTGTTATGATGAGTGTGTCGACAGGGTGACAGGCGGCCATGTAACTGTGACAGGAAACAAAAGACAGAATAAAAAAAATCACTAATAAGGAAAGAACATATTTTTTGAACAAAATTCACAAACATTTGAAGTCTCTCATTTATAGTCTATCAAAGAGCAGGGAGACTGGTGGCTAAGAAAATAAATGAGCGACTTCCACCAGACTCCGCCTCATGGGGGTGATCAGGTCTGAAGATGGATGAGGAGCAGCAGCAGCAGAAAGAGAGAAGTCTAGAATTTTCTGTGACACACCCGAGGTCAAATGTCATCACTAGCACTGTCACATCATGACACGAACCCAGTTCTATCAGAACACCTGTCTGCATAAAGACCTCAGCATAGGCAGCGATGCTTTGCTATCATCTGGGATGTTTTACTTTCTGAGACAGGATCTTGCTCAGTAGTCCAGGCTGGTTTTGAATTCCTTTTATAATCCAGATTGGCTTAGCGTTCACAGCAATCCTCCTGCCTCAGCCTCTCAAGTGTTGAGATGACAGGCGTGTCCCACCAAATCCAGCAATCTGGCTAAATTGTAATAGGCACTATTTTTAGTATTCAAACATTTGGTGTTGATAAGGTACATTCTCAAAATCCAATGTACGCTATTTGAAAAAATATTTCACACAAATAAAAATAGAAATAAACAAAGCTCAACATACAGGCATAACAGTGATTCACAACTGGTGTCATTTTTATTAAGTAAAGTAAAACTTTCTCTCTCTGAAGGACTGAAATGCCAACAGTCGTACGTGGATGTAGCGCACCGCTGACGTAAGCTGCTCAGACGCTAACGAAGCTGGTAGACACCTACTGCTGCCAAAAGATTTATCATTGGAGACCAGGTTGGGCAACCGTACAGAGTTAGACAGTAGGTCCAAAGTTAGATAATAGGCAGACAGAGACACAAGGAAAAACAAAACAGTTATAACTTTATAAAAACTCTGGGAGTTAAGTATCTGCACAGTTAAGAGACAATTCTTCTCTTTTTCATCATACGTAAAATGCGACAGTGTACTGACATTGTATTGCTATCATTTGTTTCCAGCATATGGATTACATATGTCCACAAGTACAGCGTGAGTCACAAGTCCAAGGAGGTCACCTAGCTGCAGGGAGGATGAAAAAGGAATGCTGATGCTCTCTGTACAAAGTTAGTCGCACTAGGCAAAAGGACACTCTAATTGTCTATGATTACATGTAATTAGACTTTGCAACTGGTTGTGAATATTGACTGCATAATTAATATTTCAAACATTATCAGTATCCCCCCAAATAACCCAGTTATCTGAAAGAGACTCAGTGTATTTACCCCGTTGTTGAGAATCAGAAAATATAACAACAGCAGGTTATGAAAGACAACTGTCCTAAGAGTGGACTGAAACATAATTTCTTGATGGTGTGTGTAATAAGTATGTGATTATCAAAAGTGTCCAATTTATCAAAAAGGCTAGGCTGCTAAGGAATAACTGATGGGAACATTGACACAGAAGCAAAGGACACTAATTAAAAAGTCCCATTTAACTGAAATACAAATCATGAGCGTTAGTTTAGCTAAATCTGAGAGAAGTCGTTTCATGTTGCTCTAGGGCAAAAAGAAAACAGATGTCTTGAGAATCAACATCCTCTGACATTTGCCTTAAGTCATTTACTGAATCACTGGGCAACACTGAACATCAAATACAAGTCTTGAGTTGATTCCTGAAGACCCTCTGGAAGGCATTTTTCACTTCTGTGTTCCTTAGGCTGTAGATCAAGGGGTTCAGCATGGGGATCACTAGAGTGTAAAACACAGAGGCTGATTTGTCAGTGTCATGGGAGTGTGTGGAGTGGGGCTGCACGTACATGAAGAGCAGCGTCCCGTAGAACACCACCACCACGGTCAGGTGAGACCCACACGTGGAGAAAGCCTTTCTTATTCCCTCCGCAGAGCGCATCCGGCACACAGTTAATAAGATGAGCAAATAGGACGCAAGAAGCACCAGGAGGGGGAGATCAAATTGAATGCTGAAAACAGCAACGTCAATAATTCTGTGTCTTGCGCCTGTGAGCAGATCAAGGGTAGAAGGGGGACAACATCACAGTAGAAATGACTGATGATATTAGGGCCGCAGAAGGCCGACGTGAAATACTTAATAGGAAACAGTAGCGCCTGAAAGGCACTGTAGAGGTAGGGAATGCCCACCAGCACGTGACAGCGCCTCCGGGACATGATGACATTGTACATCAGGGGACTGCAGATGGCCATGTAGCGGTCGTAGACCATGACCGACAGGATGGAGAGTTCACTGACTATGAACAGAATGAAGAAAGCCATCTGTGTGGCACATGCGTGAAAGGAGATGATGTTTTGATTCGCCACAAAATTGACCAGCATCTTGGGACAAATGACAGTGGAGTTGCCAAGGTCAATGAAGGCCAGGTGTCTGATGAAAAAATACATAGGCGTGTGTAGGCGGGAGTCGAGACGGGTGAGAAGGATCATGCCCAGATTGCCTACCACCGTGACGGTGTAGATGGCGAGGAAGGTCACGAAGAGTGGAAGCTGCAGCCCAGGCAGCCTGGTGACTCCTGCCAGGATGAAGTCACTGGGCACGGATATGTTTGAGTAGCCCATCCAGGTTCTGTAGTTCTACTTTTTTTAGGAAGAAAAAGGGGGATTTATTCCCTCTACCATAATGTCATCTGCAAATGAAATATTTATAGTGAGAAAAATTTTACTTCCATGGGCAGTACAGCCAAATAATTTCTACATTTGAATCTGAAGTGAGAATTTTTAGGTTCCCTTCCCCCAAATTAAGAATCCACATACAACACCTAATGGACATGTCATAGACTAAACTCTAATTACAGTGGGGCATATCCATTGAGGAGGGAGCCATATTATTAATGAAAATCATTTGCTCTGATTTCATCTACACAATAGTTACAGGGTTTTTTTGATAAATTTTCATTTTTATAAACTTAAGTACATCCGTAAGCAATCATTAGTGACATGGAAGCCAGGCCCGGTGGGAATCTGCTCATGGTAGCATCCATCTTGTCATTCGGATACAGCAATCTGAGCCAGCTTTACCTGACTACGCTTATCCATTTCCATCTCCTCTTTACAGATGACATATTTTGCTTCTCTTCATCAAAGTTTATTCTTCGTTCTTTACTTTCAAAAGGGAGCTATAATCTATCTTCCTCTGGTCTACGCAGAAAGTTTGTTTTGAATTTGTAACGAGTGGGGCCTACTGACTCGTTTGGTGGAGAAGATGAGAGGCCGAGGGTTAAACGGAATTCAGAATTTCAGCGCCGATCCTACCTTTCCAAAGTTTCCTATGCTTTGCTCAGAATGGTGCATAGTCTCTTGAATGTACCCCAGATTTTGAGCATCGGCTATAGCCTCTCTAAAGATGTCTGGATTCCTTAACCTGACAATACTTTTGTGTGGAAAATGATTGGTGCTTTTGTATCTGAAACGGTGAATTTGTTAGGAGATTCAGGAGCATCTCTAAAATTCTAGAAGTCTGTTTTTTTCAGTGGTTGGCAATTTGCATTGGCTATTCACCAAAAAGTCATCCTGTAGAAAGCCATTTGGTAGCCAGAATAAGCAAGCAAGAAAAACAATTTTACAATTTATGGAGACAGTATCATTTTATAAAAGTTATTGAGCTTTATAAAATATTGCCAGAGAGATATTTCAACGTTCTTTTTCTTCAAGAACTTAATCACGTGTATCTATACTAAAATTTTGTTTGTCATTTATTAAAGACTGCATACGCTGTATCTTACAACTTGTTTTTTAGGTGAAAATCAAATGTAACTGGTAATACCAAATTTTATCTGTATATCTTATTCTAGATTCTAATAAATACGTTTTCTGATCAATATTTCAGATAATTCTAACTTTATTTGTAATTTCTAAATATCATTCTTAACTCTCACAAATCAAATGGTGGAAGAGAATCTGTTTATTTCATAGGAGTAAATACCTTAAAAATACCGTACGATTCTCTTCTAGGGAAACCTCAGTAAAGTAAGGGCTTGGTGCATTTTGTGGCACCAGCCTGAGTCAGTGGACAGTCCCAATAAAAGCCTGTGTCAAAGGGCAGAGAGAGGGGGAGACTGCCTCAAAGTCGATCGTCAAAAGCAGAGACGACTTTTACTCACCTTATACAAAGGACCAGTTTCTGTTTCTCATTCATACTTTTTCTTTAGGGAGGGAGAATTTATAGTTTTCCTCACTCTTTGTGTTGCTCCCGGAGGAAATGCCATATAATTCATTAAGATCACTATGCCCCAATCTTCTGAATTAAAAACGATGCATTAATATGCCTGGGAATTAGGTAAGATCTCCAACATATTCCCTACTGTGAAAGTGTAAAGTACATCTCAAAGGACAGAGGAAAACAACATAGATTACCTGTACACTTCTAAGGAGACCTCAGGATGGGAAGGTAGTGATTGACTCACTGACAAAGAGAAAATTATTGTGTAAAAGATTTTTATCTCAAGAATGACAGTAGGAAAGTTACGGTGATCATAGACTGCACTGAAATAATTGTGATGCCATACGTACATCTTATCATTATATACTCCACTATTGTTGTGTAATGCTCAATATAAGGTTATCAAGAAGGAAGCATACTGCTAGAGAGTATAGACACAGTCTTCCAAAACATTCTGCTTGTGCTCTTACTTTTATGACTTAAATGAGTATAAGAATTGAGAAAAACTACATACAATGAAAGATGATGGATCTAAAATACCCAGACTGATTGATCTTTTTAAAAATACTCAATTTGTGCCTGCTAACTAGTACTTAAATCTATATCAGCACTTAAGAAAGCTCCCTCAAACTTTAAATTCCCTTAGTCGACATTCGTCAGTAGAACACTTCTCATCCCATAACCTTCCAAGCAACATTTCCAAGTGCCACGTAACAGAGTCCTTTAATTTTTCTCTTCTTAAATTTTCTACAAGTCAATAACTCAGTAGTTTTGAGATGACCATGTTCCCTCAGGCTATGGCTTTCAACACTCAGGTATTTATTTTGCAGCCTAAACTTCATTGCATGAAGATGCCATGGCACTTAATCCAATCTCCAATTGGTGTACGTTGACCATTTTGGTTATCATGAAAAACTTAGTATGAAGGATTCTGTAAAACACACTTGCTAACACGTACATCAGGTGTTTTTCTTTTCCAACTGTAGATCTCAGAGCAGAGTCAGTGGACCTTAGGGCCTATAGAGAAACACAGTTCTTCACCGTTTGTGTCACACTTGACAGAAGACTAAGTATGAAGGTCAGATTTCCTTTTCATCCTCATGAATATTATATATTCTAATTTGCACAGTGAGCTATGCTGCAGAGTTTTTTTCAGTTTTAGGCGATTTATGTTGAAAATTGTGACAGAAAGACAGAAGAAAAACAGCTTCTGCTAACCAGAAAGAATCTCAAAATGAGTGGCCTGAGATGTCTTCATTTTGATGTATTCCTCTAAAACTTTTTTGGTTTTTGTTTTATTTTTACTTTTTTGGTTTTTGAAAGAAATTAATCCATCATGACCAAAAATGTGAACTTTGTCTGGTAGATGATAATGGAAACATCAGTTCTTAGTGTAGCCTTGTCTGGGCTACTGGCCCATCCAGTCCCTGAATGCCCTGTGGTCAGTAAATGATGTAATTTGCATATATGAGCAGAACACGGGTGTTCCTTTTTCCTGATCGTATCTTTTCTGAGATTCATCTAAACTTTGCTATGGCGACAGTCGTTAACGAATCATGACTTTTGTTTTGTAGGAGGCCTGAGATGCAGGGAGGGTCCTTCAGAGTCTCAGGCCCTGAGACCAGCTTTGTAAGCACTTGCTCTGTCTGGCTCTGTCCACAGATCCTTGGATCCACGTACTTAAGAGACGTCGACGCTTATGTGTTTGATTTCGTGTTTTTACCTCAACAGGACCATCGTGGCGGCCCTGTGTGCCTCCCCTACCGCTAATCAGGAGCAGTAAAAAGCTTCTCTTCTCTCATAGATCACAGTACTACATCGTTGACAATTTTTAACACTCTCAAAACCTGTTTTCCCCCTACATTTTAGTTATCTTGTAGTCATTACTTGTTTCAAGCCATTAAAAACTATGATTTCATCCAGTTGTGGAATTTGACCACAGGTCTCAGAAATCTTATGAAGTTTATCTGTGAGGCTAACTTTTGATGTTCCTCATGTTTCTCCAAGTCAATTATTGTACCCCCCCCGGGATTTTCAGACTTAATTTGAAAATTTTTTAGTTGACCTTTCTAGATGTTATAATGGAATATCTTGGGAAGCACGTTATTTTAATTGTGTAATCTAATGCCAATTGTACATTATTCATTGGAGAATATTAATTTGCTGGGTTGAGTTCTTCTAAACTAATTCAAGCTAAATTTAAGACAAGCAGATTGGCAACCAAATTGTGAAATTTATAGTCCTAACACTGGAAATTCACTTAGGTACTAGTGTGCGTGTGTGGCTTTTTAAAGAAGCCTTAAATAATGATGCTACTTGTCAGGTCCCTTAGTTTTCTCATCTACAGAAATATGCGGTTTGAAATTAACCTGGAAGCAGCTAGCCACTTAGCACTCAGATGATGCATGCTTTGAATTGCTGATTTCCAATTGCTTCTGTAATATTTTATTGAACTCGAGTATCTCACATCTGTTTGATATTTTTCGAGTCTTTATTGCCTTCTAGTTAATGGCGCACTTCATAGACTTTAGGGACATACAGATGCCATGGGAAATTGCAAAGTCCCTGAAGAAAGCAAGTGTTTCCTAAGGCTTCATTGGCTACTGCAGATGATATATCAGCTGTGGTAAACACACTTAGAGGTTGAAAAACATATAAATGTATGATTTTTGTATCCAGACTTGTCCTGTGAGGGGAAAATTGTTAAGGCCTTATTCTATCATCATTTCTTGTGCTTGTTGTCGGTCGGTTATTAATATCTCCCTTTAGTCATTTTGCTGAGACTTAGCTTACACGTCACACTTTCAAAGGAGAATTAACTGCGTTCTCCATCCCATCATCAACTGAAGCTGCATTCTAGCAAAGACTAAGAAACCACGGAGAAGGGCAGCACTTGTTTACATCCGCTGCTTTAAAATATTTTATTTTGGTAAGTTGCTTGTTGGGGAGGGAACAATGATGGTTCCTTATTTACGTTTTTACCTCAGAGAATCCTACAATGATTACGTCCTTGAAGTTGGCCCATCCAGCTCTGGGTTCTGCCTTTCAGTTGTGTTTGCCGTGTCTCCTTACACTGTGCAGAGAATGGACATTTCCTCAAAGAGCAATAAAATGGAATTTCCAGTTTTTATTAAGAAAAATGCTTTCCAATTCTTCTTGGGCATTAAAACCTTCTAAAGTAGATGCTTTCCCTGATAATTTTTTTTAATTGGAAAGCTGACAAGATAAAGCATAGTGCTCAAAGTGCTAACCTAGTGTTGACTCACGAAACTTTCTACGGTGAAAAAGAAAGCAACGCGGTCCGCACGATTTCGGACCATGGCCTCCAGTTGGCGATACCTATTGATTAATTTAAGTTTAGGCAAACGTTGAAAAATTAATTTTATTTATTCTTATTTCATTTCAATATCTATTCAAGTGCTCATATATGTTCCTTGGCTATTATACTGGGAAATTTAGGTACACTATGTGCTGTGGTTGAATATCAGAGTTGAACATAATTTTTGGATGAAATTTTATAAGTAGGTAAGTATTCTGATCGCTTCTAACCATCATCTGAGAAACCAGAGCGCTACTTATCAGAATCAGTTGTAAACAAGCTATGTGCATTTTCAATTAATTTTCCTTGTAATAAAATAAATCAGATATTTAAAATTGGGGATGAAATGAGATGACGGAGACTTTCTTCATTGTTTGAGCACATTCATGGCATGACCTCCCTCCACCCTCAAAAAATCTCTTACAGCATTTATCCATCAATATCTGGATCATCATCTATAATTTGAATATTAATTGTACACTTAAAGCAATATCTAGCATTTGCATATGGTATTTAATATTTTCATTTTAAATTCCTGTCGCATAGATGTGATTACACCAAAGAAAGAAAAAGCAAATGAATTCCCAAAGGTAACACTTTGATCAAATGACAGCAAAATATTTTAATTATGGCGGGTGACATGAATTAAGAAAATGGTAATAATACTGATAGTACTATTTTTATCATTCAATATATCTGTTTCTTTTGGAAAATATATATTCTTGACTAAATATGGAGTGTGATAAATTCAGACACAAGAGTGGCAAAAACGAAGGGGATGGAGGGAGGGACACGGGTTCTAGTTTGACAGGATGGGACGGGGCATGTGAATTGGAATGGTAAGTGACCTAGCCAATGAAATCTTTAGAGAACCTAGTAATAATAAACATGTGTCTTCATGTATGTGACACAAAAAAGCATTCTAGACCAGTAAATGACAGTAGTTATTGGAATTTAAGTTTTTACCTTTTACATGTATGCATACGCTACATAACAATATCACTTAAAAATACAGAATATAGGGAAATACTGTAGATGTTATACACAAAAGCATTTTAAATATTGAAAAAATTATCAGTATAAATGATTTACTCTTCCCAAACCCAAGCTAAAGACGGAAATCCTCCAAAGTGGCTGCAGTTAAACCAGATAAAGCCTTTTGTCCAAGTCTTAAATGGTTGACTTCTTTGTGTCTCTGTCCATAGTACTCGTAGATTTCAGAAAAAGCATAGGACTTCTGCATGTCACAGGGAATCACGACATCATCTTCAGAAGCCAGTCTCTTTGCTAAATAACCCTCGCAGATTCTCTAGCTTTATCATAATACATTTGTATATTTACCATGCAGTCCACAGTACAACTCGTCTTCTGTCTTTGTGTGTGTGTGGTCCTGGAGATGGAGCTCATGGCGAATACGCTGAGGTATGGTCCCAGCGCATCTTTCCTTTTTGGCTTTGAGACAAGAACTTGCTTAATCACTAAATTTTCCAGGCTGAGCTTGTCATATTAAAAATAAAGAGTAAAAATGAAGCCACCTTACATTTGCAAAGTCAAGAACTAATATCTTCTTATAGTGCAGATACTTTAAAGACTTGATTTTGCACTCAAAAGATTATTCATACTTAGTCTTGTGGAATGACATCATAACTATCACTGAAAAAGAACAAAAAAGAAACCATAAATTCTTTTTAATATTTTCAATGAGTAAACAAGTGTAGTACAATCTTTTTTAAAAAAAATCTTAAGACAAAAGTGTTTCTAATTGATTTTAATAGATACCAGTGTGTTTCTTGTATCTTATCTCTTAATTTTGCCTTCATCTTCAAGGAAAGGAATGGATGAAGAGAATTTTACTCTGGTTACTGAGTTTATTCTTGTGGGATTGACAGATCGTGCTGAACTGAAAGTTGTGCTTTTTCTGTTGTTCCTGGTGATTTACGCTGTCACCTTGGCGGGGAATCTGGGCATGATCTTCGTCATTTATGTCACCCCGAAGCTCCACACCCCCATGTACTTCTTCCTCAGCTGCCTTTCCCTGGTGGATGCCTGCTACTCATCCGTCATTGCACCCAGAATGCTGACCAACTTCTTGGTGGTGACGGAAACCATCTCCTTCTTGGCCTGTGTGGTCCAACACTTGTTCTTTGGGTTGTTCATCACCACAGAGGGTTTCCTGCTGTCCGTGATGGCCTACGACCGTTATGTGGCCATCGTCAACCCATTGCTCTACAGCGTCACCATGTCCAAGAGGAAGTGTGTCATGCTGGTGGTTGGTTCTTGCACAGGGGGGATGATCAATTCATTGACACACATCATAAGCCTGGGGAGACTGTCCTTTTGTGGGCCCAATGTTGTGGGTCACTTCTTCTGTGATGTCCCCCCACTGCTAAAACTCTCATGTTCTGATACCTCCATGAATCAACTTCTGCTTTTAACCTTCTCTGGAGTCATTGCTATGGGTACTTTCTTGGTCGTGATCGTTTCTTACGTATTTATTGCTGCTGCTATTCTGAGAATCCGCTCCGCTTCGGGTAGGCAGAAGGCCTTCTCCACATGCGCCTCCCACCTGACGGCTGTGACCATCTTCTACGGGACCTTAAGTTTCAGTTACATTCAGCCAAGCTCCCAGTACTCCGTGGAGCAGGAGAAAGTGGTTTCTGTGTTCTATACGCTAGTGATTCCCATGCTAAACCCACTAATTTATAGTCTCAGGAACAAGGAGGTAAAGGATGCTGTGCAAAGGGTCAGGGACGTGAAAAACCTCTCGTGTTAACTTCGTCACTGTTGACTAACAGCTGATGTTCACCTGCTAACATCCATATAAATTTATAAAGTGTTAGCGTTTCTGTATTCGTGTAAGTCTTTGAGTTCCACATATCTGTTGTTCATGCTGGGAAACAGATAGATAGGCTGGGAAAGTCAATGTGATTTAGTGTTTTCTTTTATTTTGGGAAAAAAATAACTTAAATTTTAGCTTTTCTGAGATGTTAGGTAATTGCTGTTTAAAACAATCAATGCAATAACTAAACATATCTTTTAATAGTTGGAGAAATGAATAAGCATGTGTGTATTTGCATGCTCTTTGAAATACAAGGATCTAGGAATTTTCTATGAGATTTTGGATTTTTTCAGAAGATTAAAATAATTGGCTTTTAGATTATAAAAATAACTTTTTATTCATTTTAAGTATTAATGTATCTCCAGGTTAAGTAAATGAAAGGATATGATTGCAACTGAGATATTATATCCAGTTTTTATCTCCTTAGGCACTTGTTTCTACATAAAATCTGATCGTGTATGGCTTTATTATAATTCTCAGTTTGCAATATTGTACTTTATAAAAAATTCATTACGATAGATTTATGAATTGAATGACACCATTTTGGAGTAGGCAAAATTCCACTTTCTTCTCATTCACCTGCAGAAATTCTTTTTGCATTCTGTCTGAAAATAAAATCAATTTTCAAACACTTGCTGCTTTTTAACTCTGTCTACATGTTCAGTTCTGTATGGTGGATAACTGATGTCACAGTTTCATAAGTTCCTGTTGTTTTAGAAATGCACAGGCCTGAGTCAAAAGTACCATAAGAAGTATTAGCATAAAATAAATTGTATTATATTATCTACTGTTTTCTATCATTTGGAGCCTCTTTTTTTATGAGGTACTGCAGTTGATCACAAGGCCTGCCTCGTGAGCTAAATTTCCATTCTATTTCTTTTTTGTTTATTTTCGTTTGAGACAAAGTTTAAGTTGCCTACCACACCGGGATTTAATCTGGGATCCTCTTGCCTCAGCCTCCCATAATGATGACATTAGACATTTGCTGCCATACCTGGATTGGAGCCTTTATTAACTGCTGGCAACATAGGTCATAAACTTACATGCCTGGAACTAATTTTTTTAAAAAAATAACTAAATAATTTATAGCTACTAGTTTATACATGAAAGTACAGACATACAGTCATAGTGTAGGAGGAGGAATGTCAGTGTTTTAAAGAGTAAAAGCAAAGACATTCTTTTCTATGGAAAAGAGCAACCAAGGGCTAAATCTTGCGTGGTGTATTTCACTTGGAATAAGCATCAATCCATATATAAAAAGATCGTAACTAAGAGAGAGGGTAGGAAGAGGGGCGCTGGGCAACTGGGAAAGGGGAGAGTCATTGAGATGGGAAGAGAGGAAGGGAAGGAAAAGGTGTGAAGGAGACGAAAGTGGTTGAAATTGGTTTACATGGTCTCAAAGTCCCCAAGTTGTAAGTAACATGTCATTGAATCTGTAATTCATTCGTGTTAGAAGAAAAAGAAAATGAAAAGAACAACAAAACCTATTATAAGAGTAGTCACTTTTACAAATATTTCTGGCTATATACAGAACAAGGAACTAGGTTAATTTAAAGGAAATATGACATTAATTCATGTGTAACACAGTCACATTGTATAAACTATATATCCACACAGAAAACCTATCTTTAACCCTTGCAATGCTCATACAGTTCCCAGAAATAATGTATTCAGAAAAAATAAAAGTGATTTCATGAAAAATATTTATGTTTACACATATTGATGGCCTCATAATTAAAGAGCAATATTTAATGATAATAAAATAAATATTACAATTGAAGTGAAAAACAACTTGTTTCAGTTATTCTTTGGTAATGTGGATTACATGTCTACTTTTGTTCTGGAAGTAGCCAGGTGCTTTTTCCATCTGCATTCTAACAAATAGTGCTAAAAGATACACAAAATATGAAGCCAACATCAGACACTCTAATGAACACCACACAAATGTATACCTGTTATTGGAAATCAGCAGTTCATGTGTTTGTGTGTTCTATAGATGTGATGATTAGTAAAAAAGTAATAGTCATGGACTCAGCCATGTTTAAGCAGCGAGTGGCGTCACAGAACAACTGCTATGCATACACACACAAGCAAATATGCAAATGGATTATTGAGCAAACTTTGACTTACAACTTATTAGTTCGTAATACAAACCTTCTATTATCAGTATGATTGGAAACGACTGGAAATGCAGATTAAGAAAGTGAATATTCAGAAAAATAAATAAGAATTTTCTTTTATTTAAGTAAAATAAAGTAAATTTTGTTTAAACAAACCTTTCTCGGAAAACTGGTAAGGCGTAAGTTATCACAAAACTTGACAATAAAACTCTCAAAATGAAGAGTCAAGAAGATACTCAAAAAAACAAACACACAAATCATTGCTTTTAACCTTTTTTACGTGCTTTTTTCATTGACATGTAAGATTTAAAAGTATTTCTGATACAAGCCCTATGTTGTTCAGAGATGGTAAAAAAAATCACAGCGTATTAAAACTCTACCCAATAAGAATTGTTACTTTGAAGGGCTAATATTTCGTGAACACTTTTTGAGAAAGATTTAGTTTGATCCTAGTTGCTTTACACCCTGAGTAGGTAGCTCTTTACAAAGAAGTTATAAAAATAGCTAATAGACATAAGATCTATTCAGTTTAATGAATTGTCTAGGAAATGTAACCATAATACGCTGCTATTCGTACTGACTGCCCTGTATTTTCATGTCCTGTGGAGTGAGGGAGCAGAACCGCTGGCAGAATTTCCATAAAACAGCGTGGGACGAATGCATAGAGCTTGTCTGTAACGATCAGAACTTCAAGACAATGGCAGGAAGGCATCCATGGGGTGCGTGAGCCCTGGGTGAATGCACACGCCACCTGCTCGAAGTCATCTCGCATGGTGGCCATGCAGTATTCTTGTCCCCTCAGCCCCCACAAAAAGCAAAGGAAAAGAAATGCAAATAAAAAGAGAAAAGAATAGGAAAAACAACAACAAACCAGGTATCGATACATGAAATAATGAACATCAAATACCCTGGAACAGATGAGTCACTGTGCTATGAGTACAAACGTCAGAAGTGATGCTGCATGCCTTATTTCATACCAAAAAATCAAGAAATTCTATAAGATGACATCTGTCTTTATCATAGTTTATTATGACGGCGTCTTCTCATGAATATTAAAAAAACAGCTAGCACTGGTCTTTGAAGACCCTACGAAGAGCGTTTTTTACCTCTCTGTTCCTAAAGCTGTAGATCAGGGGGATCAGCATGGGGATCACTAGCGTGTAAAACACGGAGGCTATTTTGTCGGTTTCAAAGGAGTGGGTGGACTCAGGCTGCAGATACATGGAGAGCAGCGTCCCGTGGAACACCACGACCACGGCCAGGTGGGACCCGCACGTGGAGAACGCCTGTCTTCTCCCCTCCGCAGAGCGCACCCGGCATGCAGCTGTCAGGATCAACACGTAGGACAACGGAACCACAAGGAGAGAAGAGGTCAAGTTGAACGCTGAAAATACCACGATCAACAGTTCTATTTCCTTCGCGTTTGAACAAAGCATGGGCAACAAAGGAACATCATCGCAGTAGAAGTGATGGATGACGTTAGGGCCACAGAAATCCAATGTGAAAATCTTCAGAGTAAACAGCAGGGACTGAAAGGTGCCGTAGAGGTAGGGGATGCCCACCAGCACGTGACACCGCCTCTCGGACATGACAACGTTGTAGAGCAGCGGGCTGCAGATGGCCACATAGCGGTCGTAGGCCATGGCCGAAAGGATGAAAAATTCACTGATAATGAAGAGAAGGAAGAAAGCCAGCTGGGTAGCACACGCACCGTAGGAGATGGTGTTTTGATCCACCACAAAATTTACCAGCATCTTGGGACAGATGACAGTGGAGTTGCCAAGGTCAATGAAGGCCAGGTGTCTGATGAAAAAATACATAGGCGTGTGCAGGCGGGAGTCGAGACGGGTGAGAAGGATCACTCCCAGGTTGCCCACCACCGTGAGGATGTAGATGGCGAGGAAGGTCACGGAGGGGGGGGCTGCAGCCCAGGGTGCTGTGTGACTCCCATCAGGACGAACCCAGGCAACTCTGTCACGTTCTGTTGGCCCATGTGGTCCTGTTGGTTTTTCTGATAAACAAAACAGCAAAACAACATTAACAACCAAAGAGAGATGTTACCATTAACTTTCCTGATTGCTGTTTTGAAAAATATATTTATAACTGACAATTTTTCTTATTAGAATGTTGAACAATAATTTATACATCCGTTTCAAAATTAAAATGAAGGATAAAATATTTCATTTCCCATAAGAAAATGTTCTCTTGGATAATACACTCTAGTGTGTTATAGATGAATCTCTAAGTATTAGCATCAAAAATATTTTGAGCATATCCGTTTATAAAGAAGGGACATGATAGTTAATACAGATATGTTAGACTGTTTGGTCTTTGCAAAGATGCCAGGGATTTTTCTTTAGCGCACTTCTTTATTTGTCTGAGTTTTCTTAGGAAATTTTCATTTCTTAAGGCGACAAGAAGTAATAACATGGAGCTAAGGACTGATAAGCTTTGGAGTTTCTTCTTTGCAGTTTCAGGCCCAGGAGAGCTTTAAAAATGCATCCACAAAATAAGATGTCTCTTTGAAAAATTATAAGGTACTTTAACTATGGTCGATTTCACTTCCCCTTCCCGGGTGACTTCCGGCTCACCACGCTTCCGCTGATGCATACGTGTGCTGATGTGCCTGAAAGCTCCAATTGGCTGCAGCAATGGCTCAGGTGAGTGGACGACACTTCCCTTATCATCTTGCGGGCTTCTGTTGCTCAGTCAGTGTATTATTGAATATTAATATCTACTTTGGTGTAGAATATCTCAAGGGAAGCCTCCACCTCTTGCCAAATGTACCATAAATTTTGTACATAAAAGTAGGTTTGAAAGTTGCATGAAGGTTTTGATCATCAGTTGAGATTTTAGAATTGTTTTACCGTTCTCAGTAAATACTCATATGTCACTTGCACATATAACTTTATTTTTATTGTCTTTTTTAAATTAAAAAATCCCCTTAACATAAACTTGGGTGCCAAAAGATACTTTATCTCTATTTCTGCTGAAACTGACACATAGAGAGAAATACTGACGATTTGATTTTTTTACATCTCCCCTCTAACATGATATAGTAGAGATAACGGTGTTTTTAAGGATTTAAAATTTTTATATGAACCCTTATTTTATACTACATTACCTTTAATTAATTTCTTTACTATATAATTGAGCACTTACAAAGCAAAATTTTAAAATAAATGTTTTAAATGTTTGTGTTCGTGTTCTAGTTAACAGAATACATGGTTACCAAAAAAGGAGCAGAGAGACTTATTTTCAAACTTTGGATTAGTGATCTGTAATGAACTATTATTATCAGGATTTCAAATATTACAGTGACAAACACGTCTTCTTCACTGAACCAACTCACCTGAGATGTGAGAAAACACGTCGAAAGGGCTTTGACTGGGAATAGTGAACCTGCTTAACCTCTGTCCACCGCGATCCACTTCCTGCACTTTCAGTTTCTACTCAGGGAAGATTTGCTTCCCTATAAACATGATTTTAAATTGGAAGGCTGATCAGAGATCAAAATGTTCAGTCCATGTTGGAAACATCATCAGGTAATGAAATACCACCGTCGGCTGGTGCAGCTATCGGGGAAACACTTTTGGGTATGTGGAAGATAATGGCTCTTTAATTTGGAGCCTCGGAACCATTTTAGGTTAGAAACGAGGAATTGGGGTGTGTGTGTGTGTGTGTGTGCACTGATTGTATCTCTAATGTGAGGAATAGGGACAAGGGAATGGCAAAACTGAGGACAGAATCCCATTTTTATTTTTTCCTAGATGAAACCCTGATGCGTCTCCATTGAGTTTACTCTGTTTGCCTGATTCATATTTCTCCCACAAATTATAGCCTTTAAAAACTCCTCTTACATCTGCAGGTTTTGGAACCTGCTGTGATTTTGTTTTGCAAGAAAGTAGAAAATACATGAATATAAACACAAAAATTCGGAAATTCCGGGACCTGTTCTACACGTTGAGTCCTTCGTGCTTTGCTAAGAACCATCCTAGCATCTGTTGAGTCTCTAATTTTGGTGCCAAGCGTTCTCTCTTCCTAAAATGCCAGAATCCTTTAATCCTTGTCACTTCGTTTGTACAACTATGATTGTCTCAGCTTTACTGAGTTATGTATTGTGTGATTACATATATATATATCATATCATATCATATAATAATTATGATCCTGCAACTTTACTTGCAGTAGACAAGACATGGACACAATCTGAACAATCTCATTATCCACTGATAGGAGAAGGGATGATAGGTAAGAATCTCACGTGCACATGATTATTATTTAACCATAATAAAGAAAGTGCTTCCCCTGGTAACAACATGAGAGATACTGGGGAAAATGTTGCTGTGTGTAACAGCCAGACTGAAATTTGAAAGTTTACTGAATCATCTCAGGCAAGCCACAGGTGAGTCAAAAATCACAGAAGCAAACAGCAGCTTGGTGGTTGGCAGCAGGTCAGAGCTGGGAGTGAAGTCGGTCAAAGGGCACACACAGTAGGGGGAAGTCTGTCTCTGATCTCCTAAATGTCTCCGTGTGCACGTTTTAAATGTTTGTGTTTATGTTCTAGCTTTAAAAAAGATAGCTGCCAAAAAGGAATGAAGAGACTCATTTTCAAACTTTAGTGATTCATAATGAATTATTATTATTATCTTGAGACAGAATCTGTCTCTGTAATCCAGGCTGGTTTTGAACTCACTACATAGCCCAAGCTGGCCTCAAACTCACAGCAATTCTATTTTGTGCTGTTGGAAAATGGATCCCAGGGCCTGGCATGTCCTGGGTCAGTGCTCCAATCACTATAATAAATTATTGAGGGTTTCTACATAAGTCTTAATAACTATTCTATTTATTTGACAGCATACTCAATTTGCTTGTAAGGGTTATTCATAAAAGTACAAAGTAGCATTTTAATAATACTGGAAAAAGGGAATGGAAATTCTGCAAGTTCGGCATGTCCCATCCCAAAACTAACTGATGTCTATAAACCATTATGGAATCGTTACTTTAAATTCTCATTTTCAGATATTGCACTGGATGTATTCACATTGAAGTAATAAATTATTACCAAACAAAGCATTAGGCCTATACTAACATGTGCTTGTTATTTATCAGAAAATCAAATGTAGTGAGAGGTTTGTATTATGTCTGAAAACTCAGATCTTCATAGATTCTAATACCCTGTGGTCAGTGATGAATTTTTAAGTATTTCTATATTTTTATTCACAAGTGTCATAAATAGAACAGATTTAAGGTACCTATCAATAGTCACATACATTATTGTCCTAAAACACAGCACATCTGCAGGGAGCCTGAGTTGGCAAAGGACTCACTGAATGACTGTGGTGGGCTGGCAGGATCAGCGGGCAGTCCCTGAGTGTCCTCCATCAGAAGTGACGAGTCTTAGCGACCACTGGCACCCCACTGTTGGCCACAGCCAAGGACACTTATGACCCACTTACCTGGAAGAGCGAATCCAACGTTTATTTTCCAAATCTCTTTCTCTGTACCAAGGAAGAGCTTATAATTTAACTCTCTTCGTGTGACACTCCCCAAGGAAGCAGCATATCATTCACGGATTGTTAAGCCTAAGTCATCTGAGAGTTTTAGAAATCTGCTTTGACTTATCTGCTAATTGTCTGGCATGCCCTGCGTGTTCCCCGGTGAGAAATGCGGAGTCAGTCCAAGGGAGGAAGAAAAGCCAGAGCGGTATCTCTGCACTTCCGGAGACCTGCACTACGTGAAGCTGGTCATCCAGTGAGCTGCCCAACGTCACTCTTTAAAGTAATTATGGGAAATACTTGGACACCATTTTTGTTGCCATAAAACTGGAATACTTCCAGAGTCAAGACAGAATTATGATGATATTATTGTGGTCATGTAGGAGTTTTTCATTTAGATTACTATTCAGGTAAGTGATACTGTGGATACTAAGATAAATTTTACTCATCCAGACATATTTGTGGTTACACATTATGATCTCCATAACTAGGAGATGCCAAACTCGTATCTTGCCTGAAATCATTGTGATGATAACTAGAATATTTATCATCAGAGACTCATGTCTGAGTGAGATTATATCTATTTTTTCCATGGAAAAGACACAACAGCTTAATGCAGTGTGTTAGTACAATGAATGTCCAACTGTGGTATTTCCTGAGCAGAGATAACATTTTTTTGAATCATATACAGTGCCATTTCATGGGGCGTAAAGTCTGCCCTGAATTTCAAATGTACAAGAATTAAAGGAACTTTATATGGAATTGAAAACAAACCTAAATTTTCCAAACTCACGTCCTTAAAAATGTATTTGACCTGGAGGAACAACACAGCAGTTAAAGTAATCACCTTGCAAGTTCAAGGCCCTGAGTTAGATTTTCCTACAGCATATAAAGCCGAGCGTGGCGGCGTCTTCCTGTAATCCCAGTATTTGGCAAGCTGAGACAGGAAAAGTTCTGTAAGTTCAAGGCCAGCCTGGGCTCCATAGTGAGTTCAGGACCACCTGCACTACAGAGCGAGACCCCTTCCTAGGAGTTTCGTACTTTTTATATTGTACAATTGTTTTCTCATCATGAGACTTATGTTTAAAATAACATGGCTTAACAATTCAATGACATAAAAACATGCATTGAAGCTCATCCAAAATAACTCCACAGCCCATGAAAAACTTCATGTCAATATGTGCTGCTATCTCAATATTTGATAGGTCCCTCAATAAGAAAGCTCATGACAGCAAGTATTGCATTTATATGGCAAATCTTATCAACACGGATGTGAGCATAGATACCACCAAAGCTCCGTCCTGATTTGCAGAATCCAGAATAAAGTAAACAAATGCAAATAATGCAAGTTATCACTATTTGCATATAGGTAATCAACAGTTTACTTGAGGAAGTGTACTGAAGATTTCATTATTATATAAATGGAGATAATTACACATACTGTATATGTAGAAATAATTCCCTAAAAATCCTTCTCACTACTTAAAACTTTGTGGATACATGCTTTCTTCAGCAAAAATAAAAACAAATGACAAAATAAGAGATAAAATAAGGATCATAATTGTTCCATGATATTGGAGTAATAACAGTGTCTTAGATAACTATGAAACTCAAAATATACAAAGTTATGTAATGAATATAGAGCTTATTACATGTAACTTGCAGATAAAACAATATACGTGGTGAGCAAGGGCTAGAGAGCCACTCCTGTCCAACTCAGCCTCATGTACACATGGTTGTGTTATGTGCAGGTGGTTTGCATGTTCAGAGAAATACTTTCACTAAGTGCAACAAGGTATAGCACACATCCAAAATTTAATGCTATTTTGTTGTGATTTATTTTGCAATCAAAATGTATGAAGCACTGAATTGTACATGGTAAGTACCATTCTTTTATAAGAATAGAAGAAAAATTGTCGTCTCTTAACACTTTTGGAAGTCTATGTCAGGAAACAGAAAGCTTACTAGAATTCTTTGGGTTGCTGGTTTGCATTAATTTAGAGTTACACTTGAAAAAAATCATATCTAGTTTTTACAGGTCCACCCTGCTGAAAATTGTGAGAGTCCCAGATCACAACACCTACGGAACTTAAGACGAAAGACAAAGTGAAAGAGAGGAGTAGGGCGGGGGAGGAGGGCAGAAAGGGAGGGAAGGGGAAGGGACAAAAGGAGAGTTGGAAAGCCCTTGTCACCTTGACAAGATACGTATGTGCACAAAACGCTTGACTCCATTGTAAATCTTGAATTTTGCACGTATACATGTTAATAAAATGTGGGAAAAAATGAAATGTGAGGCAGAGATGTGGGAATGGTATCAGATCTACACATTTCTTTTTAAAAATATGAAGTGTTATGTTAAAGGAGGTCACAAGAAAACTCTGGAACTACCAAAAAACTAAATATTTGGAAGGAGATCCAGATCTGTTGTTTTGGGTTCTGAAATTAGAAAAAAATAATAGTAAAACAAATTGAAAGAAGCATTTTAGCTAAATTTTATTTGGTTCCAGTTTCAGTTTCTTGTTTGATATTTTTAAAAAATAATGTAACAGTTTTTCAAAGCTACTTATGGGCATTTACTATAGTTCTGTCATCAAATTAAAGCAGAAATTTATAAATATCTCTAAAAGTTTGCTTACATTTTCCACACACAGCATCTTATGAAACCCTCTAGTTTTTACCTGTAATGAAGTCTTGTGACTCTAGCAAACATTTTTCACCCAGCCTAGCAATAAAAATTTATGAATTAAAAAAGAATCTTTTGAGACTTGATACTCCCTAAGGATGCTATCAACGAGCACATCCCTGAGGTACCTGAGAGCTAACAGAATGATTAAATTGTCATCACTAATTGTTAGGAACAACGTAATTCACAGATCGAGGTTGAGTAAGATGTGGTTTATGAGAAACGACTCACACTTAGGAGACTGAGAATCTCGTGAGTTGCTGCCTGTAGATGACAGGACCAGGGGAAGCCTACATGCAGTTCTGGTCCAAATCTGAACATTTTAGGAACCAAGTTAAAAGCAACGTAAAGAGAGATATATGTACACCCATGTTTATAGCAGCACAACGAACAATCGTGGAAGATACCAAAATATTCATCAACAGACCAATGGATACAAAAAATGTGATCTAAGCACACAATGGTGTGCTACTCTTCCACAAGACAGATAGATTCAAGGCTTTTGTAGGTAAACGGGAGTGACTTGAGGCCTTTGGTTTTTGCTGGGTTTGGCCCTGCAGCACAGTTAGGGGTTACGACCTGGGAGGTGGGGCTGTAGGACTCAGCTTCTCACCTGGATTGGCGAAGACAGGCCTGGAGACTACTTTTCAGAAGTTGGAATTCTAATTTTTCATCCTGTTGAAAGAGAAATTCTTGTGCATATTAGTGTCTTATCCCCACTCGTTGCTAACTTTTATTCTAAATTCTAGTAATTAACATTTCATTTACACACACACACAAACATACACGCGTGTGGGTACGATGACTGATTTCTCTGTCGACCTGTTGTCGACCTGAAAAGTTCAGGTCAGGATAAAACTTGAAAAAACATAACTTCTCTTGAGTTCTCTGAATGAACCTGTAGATTACTAGTTATCCATTCTCCCTAAATTTTAGCACAGGTCCCTAAACAAGACACTTGGCAAGGATGATGAAGCCCAGGTGACCCACCAGTGCGGTTCTGTAGATGACAAGCAACAGCCCAACTAGCGGAGCCTGCAGCTTCCAGTGAGCTGTGACGCCCATCAGAGTGAATTCAGTCACTAAGACAGTACAACATTGCGTTTCTCCACCCAGGGTTATCAGAAAGCCTGTTCTTGAAAGGGGCATCTAAATAATCAATATCTTTCTAACAGCATCCTTGGAGTGGTATACTACTCAAGCCTAACATAAATGAAATAAATCTAATTGCAAATTTATGATAGCTTAAGCCCACTTCAAAGAAATAAAATATACCTTAATATATAGTGAGATAAAATATTCTGCCTTTTAACTTGCAACGGATCCACTGTGTCATCTGCCCCAGGTGCCTTCTGAACAAAACAGAACGAGAACGATTTATACTCACTTTTCCTCCTGCAGAACTCTGCTGAAGAAGTACAAGCAACTTGGTTGTTATCCGCAAGGCATTTTCAAGTTTAAGAGGATAGAGTGGTGCTTACTAACAACCCGGGGCAATTCGTAACCAGCAGCATGTGATACAAACTCGGCTCTTGGCTTTTGACATTTCCGCCTTTGACTCACGATTAACACCTTTTCACAGTGATGGGTGCTGTTGTGTGTCCGTCTGGCTTGGGAGTGTTCGGTCTTTTTGGTCAAACATCAACCTAGATGCTACTGGAAAAGCATTTTCTAGAGGTGGTTGATGTTAGGGTTACTGGGCCGTAGCGAAGCGGAGTGCAACTGGATTTGATCTGTGACAGCTGATGGCTGCTGAGCAGCGACAGAAGAGCCTTTAGGGAGAAGGAATTCTACCCCCGTTTGGCAATGCCCAACTGCAGCGTCAATTTCCTGAATTCGTACTCCAGAATCTAGCATCAATTTTTGCCTGAATTTCCAAACTTTCAGCCTACTCTGTGGGTTTCTACCTTATTATACTCAATCACAGCATGGATAGATTCCTTAAAATCTTAGGTGTATATATATCCACAGATGTGCCTAAGCACGTACACGAAAAGAAGTTACTCAGAATTCTCTTTTCCACTTCATATTGACTTTATAGTGTTTATTGAACACACATGCACACACACACACACACACACACACACCAGTGAATTTTGTTTTAGTGTTGAATAATTTTGTGCATACATATTTCTAAGTTTGCTGTGGGTGCCCTTAGTTTAAACATTTCAGTCCTTCCATGAATCTCTGTAATGATTTGCTACGGCAAACCCCATTCAAAGTTCAGCGTTGAGCCAAATCTCTCCTCCACTGAAGTTGACTTTTCGTGTGCTCTAACTGTCACACTGCATATCAAAAATGTCCTTGTCTGCTGGTAACAAATTGACAGAACTCCTTTCTCTGGCTGCCAGATGTTGCTCTCCTCAGTCCATCAGAATATTTTATTCTTCAGTCTTTTTTTGTTTTTTTGCGTGTTCTTTAGTCTTCAGTAGATTTTTATCTGAGTAGCTGACCAGCCAACTGTTGAGCAAGTGAAGCTCTGTCTCTGAGGAGATCTGATATCCTCGAATTACTACCCTATCTTTGTTCTGTAAACTTCTGCTGCCTCGTCATCAGACTAAACTCTGAGCCTTCAACTCACGAGCTCCCTACGCTGCAAGGTACTGAGAACACTCTTCGGATAGGAAGGCAGGTGTATCTCAGGATTCCCGTCTTGTTTCCTGTTTTTAGAGAAATTTTCATCCCCTGGTGCCAGTGGTTCTGGAAAAAATTGTCTCATCTACCTCAACATCTTGTTCCGTTTTTATTTTTCTCATTGTAATGGGAGAATTAATCTAGTACCATTACTCCATTTTTACTTGGTAACAAAGAAGATATTCAATGTATGTTGAGATGAGCTCTGAAAATGTTACCACCATTTGTTAAAATAGTTACCCTACCGTGTTGAGCCTCTTACGTCAACATCAGTATGAAGAAATGTTATTGACTTGGAAAATAAAAAAAAAACAACCAGGATACTGATCAGCCTTGTTCCCATTGTCCCCGTCATTGCCTAAGCCTGTGTCGTATCCAGAGAATTCCACAATTAAATTCTCCCGGATTTTCTGCTTTCAATTCTCTAAGTTCTGAAATCTCTGGCCCACACAGCAATCACAGCTGTCTATGAACGAACAACGGATTGCGTCACTCTTTAGCTAAAAATCCCACACAGGTCCTTTTGAAGCAAGAAAGGGAAAACTTAAAATTCCTACACAGTGTTATTGACCAATTCTGTGTTTCACATCTGTCAGCATCTCTTGAGTTTCTTAATCTTGATTCCTCTTCCGGTCACTCTTTCACTGTCATGTGCACAAACACAGCCACTACATTAGCTCAAAATTGTCGCGTGGGTAGTTTAAGTTTTCTGAGCCCAAAACAGTGCCCCTCCCGTGTGTTCCCAATCCACTTTCTAATTCCGCCAGATGTTTGCTTAGAAGCCATCTTTCTAGAGGGCCCCGACAAACACAATTTAAACGTTAGCCTTCAGTGGCTGTGTGTTCAAGTAAACTTTCGTTTTGGTGAATTCAATTCGTTGTACTTTTTCAGTGCGTTCTTGCTCTATTTCCTGTCACCTTCAAGAGGAGTTTTTTAATTAGCAATGTGTTTATTGAACACATGAATCTACGTAATGCTCATCAGGCTTTTTGTGCTGTTTTGTGTAAGATTACAGAAAAAATGGTGATTGCTGCATGCCAAGTCTTTAGGTTTAAAAATAAATTGTAAGGTTTGAAAACAGATCACATATGAGGACACCTAAAATGGTAACTAAATTGAAATTCAAACTACACCTAAATCTATATTTAAAGTATGAATAAGGATGGACTCTGTTACTGATAGCTTTTGATTTGAAAATATTAATTTAAACATTTAATTCTATATTGAGACACACTGATTCTTGTATACTGGAGAAAAAGAAACAATGTTTATGCAGTATCCATCATAGTATATGATGTAGGTTATGACTATTTTATTGTTAACATATCTGGAAGCTTTAAATTTCTTTTTCTTTCTTTCTTTCTTTTTCTTTTTTCTTTTTTTTGAGACAGCATCTGGCTCTCTAATTCAGACCTGGTCCCAGTCCTGAACTCACTATATGGCCCAGGCTGGCCTCAAACTCACACCAATGTTCATGCCTCAGTCTCCTGAATGCGGAGATTATATCACGTATAGCATACGTGGTGCTGAGAATCGAACCTAGGCAAGCACTTTAACCACTGAGCTACACCCTCGGCACCTAAAGGTTTAAATTTTAAGTAAAACATGTGCACACATTTTCCAGGTTCTGTGCAGGGCACTTTTCACCTCTCTGTTCCTCAGGCTGTAGATCACTGGGTCCAGCATGGGGATGACCAGGGTGTAAAAGGCAGAGGCCATTTTGTCCATAGCAAAGGAATGGCTGGACTTGGGCTGCACATACGTGAAGAACAGAGTCCCATAGAACATGCTTATCACGGTCAGGTGAGACCGCAGGTGGAGAAGGCCTTCTGCTTGCCCTTGGCAGAGTTCATCCTAAGGATGGTGCCAAGGATTAGCACGTAGGACACAAGGACTGTCAGAAGAGATGAAACCAAATTAAAACTTGAGAAGATGAGGATTATCAACTGAATTTCACGTGCATCTGAGCACAGCAAAGATATCAGTGGTAAACTATCACAGTAGAAGTGCCTGATGATAGGGCCACAAAAGGGTGAAATAAAAATGTGTACGACAGCCAGCAGAGTTAAAAAGACACTGTAGAGATAAGGTATGGCGACCAGTGCATGGCATAACTTTGTTGACATGACGACACCATAGAGAAGTGGATTACAAATGGCGACGTGGCGGTCGTAGGCCATGGCGGACATGATGTAGACCTCAGTAATGATGAACAGGCTGAAGAAGCAGAGTTGAGTGGCACAGCCCCAAAGAGAGGTTGTCGGAAGGTCTGCCACCAGGCTCGCTAACGCTTTGGGACCTACCACTGTTGAATAGCCAAGGTCTGAGAAAGATAAATGCCTGAGGAAAAAGCACATGGGTGTCTGCAGCCTCGAGTCTATTTTGGTGAGGATGATCAGGCCCGACTTACCCACCAGTGAGACCAGGTAGACAGTGAGTAAACACCCAAGTAATGGAGCCTGCGGCTCAAGACGGTCCGTGATTCTCGTTAGAATGAGTTCAGTCAGCAGAGTTACATTGTGTCTGTTCATCTTGGCCACTCAGGAATCTTCCGTTGGTCAACAAATTAAAAAAAGAGTCATTAATTTATATTATATACGACCAAAGGACACATATATAAAATGTATACCTATTTAATAGTTATGGTATATTTGTATACATAACATGTTTGCATGTGCATGCTTGTAAATGCCCATGTGCGTTTCTGTGTGTATACTTAAATAAATCACCATATCATTCCATGTCTTCAGTTTCAGTAATTGAACATAAATCTGGAAGGCTGAGAAAGCAAAAAGACTTTTTTTGGTAAATATAAAACATCACCAGACAAAGTGAATATTTATCTACGCTCCAATGTGGACACAGTGCAGTGCTGGTGAGATGTCAGCTAGGTCCAAAATGTAACCGAAATAAAACAGCTGGTTAAAGCAATAAGGCAAGTTGGGCGTGGTGGTGCAAGTCTGCAGTCCTTGCACTGAGCAGGTTAAGGAGGGAGGATGGTTGCGAGTTCTGCACCAGCCTGAACTACAAAGCAAGACCCTTTCTGGAAAAAAAAATAGTCACAAACAAATTATCCCTCCCAAGGGGTCTTCAACCATGGACTAAACTTAGTAGAAACATGAGTCAAATAAACCTTTCAGCCTTTAGTGCTTTAGTTAAATTTGTGGAAAATGCAAAATACCCATGGAGTATTTGAAATAGAAAATATAAGATAAGAGGAGTCATATATTTCCTTTTGCTAATAGCTGTATGGGATTCTGTTATTAGGAGCTAAAATTCTGAAAATTTTCAATTAACATTTATAAATTGTATTTCACATATGGATAATTAAGTGAAAGACGATAAACATAGGAAGCTTCAGAACTTGTAGGGGGAGTTTCTTCTCACCCCATTCACACATAGAACTTTTGAGTTTGCCTGTATTTTTCACAGTGTGTCAAACCACTAAAACCTTACAAAATGATTATCATTGAGGGGGCTGCAGCATCGCCTTAGCCCAGGATCTTCAGTCATCAGCGCAGGTCTGCACAGCTGAGGCTCCCTGGCCCAGTTGAGATCTGGAGACCAGCAGAGTGCCGTGAACTCAGAGGAGCAGGTACAGTTCATCCACCTCTACAAAGAAGCTTCCTGGGCTCCCCACGTGTTCTAAGATGATTTCCTAAGAATAACTTAGGAGTTTCTTTACTCCTTTGAGACCCTCCCCATGGAGAGAAATGCAATTTGATAATTATTCCTGAGTATTGGAAACTTTCAAATGAAGCCAGTGTGATATCCGCTAATTAATTACCTGCTGTTTCCGCACAAGTACTGTTAGTCTAGATACCTTTCTACAGTTCTTTTTCAGCATCCTGACTTTCAACTGTTTAAAAATTTTCCAAAAATCAGTTGTCGTTGCAAAGTATGAACATTTGATATACGTCTGACTGAATGGTCGTCAAATCAGGTTGTCAGCAATGTTTCAAAACATGTAGGGGGTCTACTGATAAAATCGGGAGAGTTTACATTTTAGTTTAGTTTAGTGTTTGTTAATGTTCAGTGCATTTGTTCCTGGTTCCCTCTGCAAGTTTCTCACACAATAAACGCTAGATTACTGTGAGCAAGTGTCACCCATGGAAAATGGAGCGCTAGAACGTCTTCTTGTCTAACTGCTTTGTGACCCATCTTGTGACCTTCCTGTGACTCTGTTTCTTCACACTTTACTGCCTTTGACAATCTTGAATCTGCATTCGGACTGGCTTTTGTTAAGTCCCACACAGGAACAGGACTGTGGTGCGTTCGTCTTTCTGTATCTGACTTATTTACTGAACATGACACCTTTCAGGTCCCTTGAATTATGAGCCAGCTCTCTTTTTACCAGAGGGAAAATCAGGATTTAATCATCTATTGGTTGGAGACAATTTCCTTTGATACTTTCTGTATATTTTAAGCTTCTGTATATTTGTAGCTCAGGACCTGTACACTGAGCTACATTCCCGGGCATTTTTATCTTTCGGTTTTGAGGCAGGGTGTCACTAAGCTGCTAGAATGCCTAGGTTGGGCTTGACGGGCTGGTCCTCCTCAGTCTCCTGGAGTGCTGAGATTACAGGCCTGCGCCACCAGGTTTGGTTACTAGTGAAAAAGGATAGTTCAGCCGGCGACCTATCTGCCTGGGGTTAGAGGCACACAGCTAGTCTCTTAGTCCCTCGGCCAGGATTTCGGCACCATAACATGAGTTTGTGCCGAAGACAACAATTGAACATCACCTCGGGCAGAATGGTACCTGCGGTGAGCTGGGGCTCAGCACAGCAGGCCGTGGCACCTAACCAAAGAGGAGCAAAGATTAATGGGTGTTGTGGGTTACAGGGGGCCTGGGGGTCTTGGTACACTGTGGACTGGTAAGGAGGGAGTGGGTTTGGATCTAAGTTGCTCAGGGGACAAGGACTTCTCGGGGTCTTGGAGTTTTCATGCAACTGCACCAGAGGTCATTAAACTACACTCTGCTGGGAACCTGGGGCCCACGTATGAGGATGTTTATGGGTTGGGGGGTGCAGTTTGGTCTTACAGAGACTATGTACAGACTTTTTACTAAGTGATACAGGAAGGGAGAAAGGTACACAGGTTGTAAACCTTCATGAGGCATCCGTGACTGACAGAAGTCCATGATTTTATACCACTCAGTTTCAACAGATACTCTGCCAGATTTCAACAGATCGAAAGTATTCATGTCCTACTTCCCCAAACTTCTAAGCATGATAATTTTCATGGAAAAGGAGATTTTCTGTTGTTACTAAGCTGAGATTTTGAGATCAGGAGGCTCTCGTGAATTATCTACAGTCACCAAACATCCACATGAGGAAAGGCAGGAAGGGCAAGTAGAGAGCCCAGGAAACAGAGCTCAGAGCTGTAGGAATGCTCCCTGGAAGAGCAGCAGGAGCCAGTGAAGGCAAATGCTTGAAGCTGGAAAAAATAACGAAGCACATCTTCCCCTCGAGTTCATAAACACAACTTCCAACACCTAATTCGTGCACAAGTAAGTTAGAGGATTCACAGCTGAGATATCATCAGACTGTTGTCAGCGCTTTCCTCTGAGACCAGCAACACCCACCAATGTGTGTGACTGAGTGCCTTTCCCCTGTTTTGAGTATGTAAAAGTAAAGTTAAATATTGACCTTTTGGTCTGGGTCCCACACCCTCAGCACCTGATTTCCTTCTAATCTCCACGGACTGGTCATACATGCATCTTGTTTCTAGGCACCTTTCTCCCTCATTTCATCATGTGGTGGCACCACTTAACACATACAGATACTTTGTACATGATAAGTCTTGGTTCAATAGCATTGCATAGTGAATCACATTAAACCAGTGTCCTTAATAGTGATGTTTAATATGAAGACTTCATAGCAGAATAAATAAAATCTACACATTTTTAATATGAGGTAGAAAGGGTATATTTTGGGTGGATATTGACTTTTTTTGGGTATGAGTGTCAATCAAAAGTCACGCGCATGGAAATCCTCCCTCATCTGTGATCCAGGTGCTTTGCACACTTTGTGTGTTGGTGTACAATGTCAACTTTTTATTAAGTATTTGCCTTCTGCTCATGTTTATTTGTGGTTGATGCACATTTGTCTTTAAGACAAAAATAAGTGGTTTCTCTTAGTTGAAAATTTAATGAACAAAACGCTACAACAAAAAAAAACATTCAATATTTAAACAAAAGACAGATTTGACACATGATGCCTTCCAATAGCTAATACCACCCACCTCCATTACCTGATATTAGGTATCCTCTATTTTGTTGAAAAGTTATAAAGACCCTTTAATATCTTACATTTTTTCATAAATTTATTTTTCTCAAATGTACTGCTATTTCCATGCATTACTTATTTGGGGAGGTAAGATTGGCACAGACTCAATTAGAAATTTCCCACTTAGTTAATGAAGTTTTCAGCCACCTACTGCCACTTTATCCAGCAATGTGTTTTAGGGGCGACAGAGCGCCTCCAAGTGAGGGGCACTGCGGTTCTGGCTCACTTCAGCATGAAGGATTGGCACGGCTTATCCAGAAATTTCTTCAAAGCGTCCTTTACATCCTTGTTCCTCAGGCTGTAAATGACAGGGTTTAGCATCGGGACCACCAGGGTGTAGAAGACGGAAGCCATCTTGTCAGTGTCTAGGGAGTGGTTGGCCCTCGGCTGCAAGTACATGAAGAGGAGAGTCCCGTAGAACACTGTGACGGCCACCATGTGGGACGCGCAGGTAGAAAAAGCTTTCTTTCTTCCCTCTGCAGAGTGGATCCTCAGGATGGCGAAGACGATGTGCACGTAGGATATGAGAACAATGATCATGGAGAAGAACAAGTTGGTTCCAGAGAAGATGAACACTGCTGTTTCGGGAAGGTAGGTGTCGGAGCAGGACAGTGCCAGCAGGGGTACATCATCACAGTAAAAATGGTTGATCACGTTGGAGGAGCAATAGGACACAGAGAATACACAAGGTGTGACCACCACAGCTGTGAAAAGGCCATAGAGGTAGGTGAGGGACACCAGCAGAAGGCAGACTCGCCTGGAGACCACGGCCACGTAGAGCAGCGGGTTGCAGATGGCCACGTAGCGGTCGTAGGCCATCACCGCCAGCATGTAGATCTCGGCCACGATGAACACCAGGAAGCCTCCCAGCTGGGTGGCGCATCCGTAGTACGAGATGGTTTTCTTCTTTGCTAAGAAGTTGCTCAGCATTTTGGGGGCGATGACCGTGGAGTCTCCAAGGTTGATGACAGCCAGGTGTCGGAGGAAGAAGTACATGGGGGTTTGGAGTCGCGGGTCCACGGTGGTGAGGGCGATGATG